>PVJC01032053.1:0-20177 GCA_004026665.1 Murina feae
ACCACCACCTCTTCTTCCTAAAATGTACGTTTATTACGATAAAATAAGGTTCCACTCACAGGGTGTATGTAGTTTGCCAACGTGTTGCAGATATTTGTTGGTGTTAGACTGCCTCTTAAAACAGGTACCTGCCCTTCCTGTGGGCTTGATTTTTAGTTCAGGTTGTCCTTCCCGCGGTAACGATACCTGCGTACTTGGTGCTGGACACGTGTAAACTTTGCAGTAGGCGTCTGGGTCAGCCCGGGCGCAGGATGTGGGGCAGAGGTAGCTTGGAAGGTTAAAGGTCACTTTCTGAGTTTTTTGAATATCTGGAAAGCTGACATAGAGATCTGACCAGATCTCAGCAAAGGAGTCGTCTTTTTCCTAGTTCTAAACTCAGTAAGCCGTCCTTGATCTATTAAAAAAAATGGACTAACTTTGGAACCCTCATTGTAATTTACTCTACAGTAAAACACGAGTTAATGAAGAGGTCCCCTGCCTTTTAACTAACCCATTAGACAGATGAAGCAATTGAGTTCAGTGTTTTACACTTGGAATCCAGCTGGCAGCCAACCCTCATCCCTTGGCGTTCTAGCAAGAGGCAGATTCACCAAGGTATGGAATCCCTCGCATACAAATGACTTCTTTGCTGTCTCACTCATTCCTAATAATTAATCCTGGTGGTGATGAATCTTTTAGCTCTTACATTATCTGAAGAACAGTCATGTTCAACATTCTGGCGATCTGAAAAGCGCTGTATGTGTTTAATGTTAATAAGCAGCCACTCAGAGAGGTGCAGAATAAATTGAATTAATATTATCTGGGAGTCTGGGATGCTGTAACCAGCAGAGGCCCACAAGTGAGGTGTGTGCAGGGGGGAGCATGAATCACCGCTCGGCAACAGGAGTGTTCTCATGGTTTTTTAATGGCCCCTGAAAATGAATGTGCGCTGTTAAGGCAAGCTCTTTAAAAATTAAGGCTTTGGCAATTCTGTGAGTTTTAAGGGGGGGTGGGTGGAGAGAGAGAGAGAGAGAGAGAGAGAGAGAGAGAGAGAGAGAGGAGGGGAGGGGAGAAGAGAAATGTAGCCTGTGACTTCTAGGAGGCAGGCAGTTCTGGGGGTGACTGGGCCTGATGGCGCTGCAGGTCTCTGCTGACTTTAGAAAGGGGACCTTGGTGTCCAGGGATGCTGAATGCCTTGCACTGAGCGCATTTATTTAACGTGGAGCTCACCTGCCAGCTGATTCCATCTGCAGGCAGCAGGGTCTGGCTGCGATCCTTGATTCCGAGCTGATTGGATCTGTCTTTGGGAGGGAAATTTGGAATTGGGTGCTGCTCATATTTAGTTGGGATTATGGATCAAGACTGTGATGGAGAACAAACACAGGATGCAAACTCCCCCTTTGGGGCTTTTGTAGGAGCCAGCATTGCTGTCATAATGCAGCACAGCGGGGGCCCAGCAGGGGGCGCAATGCCACTCTTCTGGAGACCTAGCAGCAACAACTCTTTCCTTACCATTTCCCCCATCATTCCTCAGAGCTTAACCCTGACATCGTCCTCAGAACCAGTTCTGTTAAGCAGATTTCTCACCTTTGCATTTTTATCACTTCTTTTTTGATCCCCTTATCCCCACCCGAATGATCTTCAGTTCAGTCAGGATGAGGTTGCAACTCCTTAGATGTACAATGCATACATGCTATGTTGGTCATGTTCTAGGGCGATGCTGTTTTGGTCAGCCACCTGGGATTTTTGGAGTTCTTTTTATAGTAGCTGGTGCCTGAAAGAACCAACACCCCTCCACCCCACCATCAACCCCAGCACAGTTCATGAACGTTTGTTGAGTATCCTTCTGTATCAAGCCCCGGGAACTGGTGTTCATCCTGTGCAAATCTTTGGGGGGAAAAGAGTAAGTCCTCTAGATCCTTCTGTTCACAGTGAGGTCTCTGGACCAGAGCATTGGCCTCAACCCTGGGAAAGTGTCCGAAATGCAGACTCTCAGGCCAGCCCCACTCTTCCAGATTCTGCACTTTAACGATTTCCAGGTGACTTGCACATGTGATAGTGAGAGAAGCACTGCTCGAAGTTCCTCTAGACCAGTGGTTCTCAACTTTCTGGCCATTTATTTATTTATTTATTTTTAATTATATCTTTTTTTGATTTTTTTTTTTACAGAGAGGAAGGGAGAGGGATAGAGAGTTAGAAACATCGATGAGAGAGAAACATCGATCAGCTGCCTCCTGCACACCTCCCACTTGGGAATGTGCCCACAACCAAGGTACATGCCCTTGACCGGAATCGAACCTGGGACCTTTCAGTTCCCAGGCCAATGCTCTATCCACTGAGCCAAACCGGTTAGGGTCTTTCTGGCCCTTTAAATACAGTTCCTCCTGTTGTGACCCAACCATAAAATTATTTTTGTTGCTGCTTCATAACTGTAATGTTGCTACTGTTCTGAATTATAATGTAAATATCTGATATGCAGGATGGTCTTAGGCGACCCCTGTGAAAGGGTCATTCGACCCCCAAAGGGGTCTCGACCCACAGGTTGAGAACCGCTGCTCTAGACAGAGGACAGAGATTGACATGCTGCTACTGTTCCTCTCCTGTTGCTGTGGCAGCCATCACTAATCAAACTGGATGCTTTGCTTCAGTGAGTATATCTACACTTCATAATACATCTCAGACAGTGTTCTGGATAATTGCTTGGAGCAGACACTTGAGATCAAGTTCAGCACTTGACTCACCTCCACCACAGCCCTCGATTCTTATTACAGCAACATCCTGGTCTCCCTGCTTCCATTCTTGCCCCTGCTCTTCCCCATTCTCCACACATAGCCATCTTTTATCTTATTATTTTTTATTTTTGTTAATCCTCACCTGAGAATATTTTTTCCATTGATCTTTTTTAGAGAATAGAAAGGAAGGAGGTGAGAGGGAGGGAGGGAGGGGAGACGGAGAGAGGGAAAGGGACAGAGAGAGAGAGAGATGAGAGAGACACAGCAGTTGGTTTCCTTCCACACGAGCCCTGACCAGAGCCGGGGATCGAACCTGCAGTCCAGGTACCTGCCCTTGACTAGAAACTGAACACAGCGACCTTTGGTCTGCGGGCGGAGGCTCTAACCACCGAACAACCGGTCAGGACCAGAGCCATCCTTTAAAAACACAGTTGTCCTTCCATATCCACAGTTTCTGCTGTGTACGTCCGTCTGTTCCCAGACTCAACCAACCCCAGAAAATACTTGAAAAAAACCCTCTTATGTTGCTGACACATACTAACCAGTTAGGCCTACCGTGGCTGCTCTGTGCTGAACATGCAGACTTACTTTTTCTTGTTATTATTCCCTAAGTAATACAAAAGAATAATTATTTACATAGCTGGTACACTGTATTAGATATTATCAGTAATCTAGACAGGATTTAAACTATAAGGGATAATGTGTATGGAAACGCTATACCATCTATATCTGTGGTCGTGATGCTGGACGAGCAGTGGCTCTCGAGGCTGGCAGGGCGGGGTGCCAGCAGTGTCCGCGGAGCATGCAAAGTGTCGCGAAGCTGCAGACGTGGTCCTGATGGCAGTAGGCCTAGGGGACCCTACACATGCATGTTTTAATCGTGCGCTGGGTCTCTGGTTTTACATAAGGGACTTGAGTATCACAGATTTGGGTATTAACTGGGAGTCTTGGAACCAGTCCCTTGTGGACACTGAGGGACGATTCTACAAAATGCCCTGCTTAAAACTCTTCAGTGGCTTGGCGTTGTGATGCGAGTAAAATCTGAATTCCTTCCCGTGACTTGTAAGACCCTGCTTGTCTTGGTCCTGCTCACCTTCCGCCTGTTTTGTGCCTCCCTGGCCTCCTTGCCAGTTATTCTCTGCTCTCTGGCCTGTGTAAAGTTCCTGGAGCAGGCCCAGCTCCTCTCACCTCAGGGCAGGGACAGGCCAAAATCACGGTCTCCCTAAGTCTCCCCGCTGTGCAGGTGAGAAAGCTGAGGAGCACAATGGTTTGATCTGCCGGAGGCCACATGGTCAGTCAGAGCCAGAGCCAGTTCATTGCAAAGCCAGCGATAATCATGTACGTTACCAACCCCAGTGACTACACCAGGGAGTCTCCAGGAAGTCCTCTGAGTCTTCCTATATCTTCCTGTGTTTAGAATGCTTCTCCCGCCCCCAGTGTGGGGAGGTGGGGGTGGGGGGGAGGCGCTAGCTTCTGCTCCTTCCTTAGGGCTGGCCTTGGGCCCATCACTTCCCCGGAGCAGCCCCCTCTGGCTGTCCTGCCCAAGCAGCCCCCTCTTCTCTGTCTCAGCATTTCAATTATGCTCCCCCGCAGCTGTTCGCATAATTTGCGGTTATTTGTTGTTTGGCTTGTTTTCAGTCTCTCTGCTAACACCTAAACTCCATGGTGGCGGGAATCCTGTTTGTGTGATTGGCTGCATACCCAAAGAACCCGCACAGTAGTAGGTGTTCACTAAATGTAATTTGGACATATGCATGAGTGAATTATGGAGTGGAGGACAGTTTGCAGGCTCTTGTTCTGAGATGTCTAAATTAAAAACCAAAACACTTTAAAAGTTAGATAGCTTTCATTGTCCAAACTTGTTCGCGAAGGGCACCAAAAGGTGGCTTGGAAGCTGTTCTTTAGACTCAGGAACTGGTTCTGAAACTTGAGAAATATTGTTTTTGGCTTCCTCTTTGGGCAAAAAGTCAAGCAATGATTTACCAGTTGCAAAAAATAGGTTTTATTTTTCGAATAAGTGATCACATTTTCTTCATTAGTAACCCATCTGCTCAGCCCTCTGCAGTACCAAGGAAGATGCCTTTGTGAGCACAGCGGCAGGATTGCGTAATTCAGACCAGCCCTCTTTCTCTAGGGATGTGCCCCTTTCCCGACACTGGCCTGTTCTGCTAATGGGTCCCTAATCCTTGCCCAGATGCTGGGAGGGCCTGTCCACATGCCTGGAAATGCCAGTGTGCTTCCCCCGAATAAATTTGAGGATCGAAATAACTTCATTACAAGATTCATGAATTGGGCAGCATTCTATCTGGCAGCTAGAAGGCACTTCTAGGATTTGTACAAAATGGAAAGATTTTATAGGAAGAAGGATGGGCAAGGGAGCTGTTAGAGAAAAAAAAGGATTATTTTGGGGCCTGGTCTCCCCTCCCCTGCCCTCCCCTACCCTCCCCTGCCCTCCCCTGCCCTCCCCTTCCTCACCCAAAGACATGTTTTTCATTGATTTTTAGAGAGAGAGGAAGGGAGAGAGAGAGAAACATGGACTAGTTGCCTTCCATATGCACCCCGACCAGGTATGGAACCTGCAACGCAGGCATGTGCCCTGACTGGGAATCAAACGTGCAGCCTTTCATGGCACTGGACAGAGCTCCAACCGACTGAGCGTCGGGCAGCTTTTCTCTGTGGGAAGAGTGGGGCAGGGTTTTATTCTGTAGATTGCCTCTTCTTTCTAAGGGGATGGAGAGGCTGGCCAGCAGGTTCCAGGCTGCTTGACTGGGTTTCTGGGAGAGATTGAAATTCCAGGTAGTCCAGCTATTAGATCTAGGTTTGGCATCATGCTATTTTGGGCTTGTGGTTTTTTTTCTTTAACAAAACTGTATCAAACAAAGCTGCATGTGGACAAATGTCAGGTGTTTTTGTTTGTTTGTTTGTTTTGTTGTTGTTGTTTTTTGTTTTTTTTAACCAGTGATCAGGGGATATGCCTTGAATGCCCCAAACACTTACCTTTGAATTAGGTTGGGGGGGAAAAAAATCCGAAAACAAATCCAGAGGGAGAATTAATACTACACTGATACCTGGAAGTGATTTGGGCTGCAAGTAACAGTTACGGCTTTTAAGAATAAGGATTTATTTTCCTTCATAACAAGCCATTTAAAGGTGGAATAGCTGGCTGATGGGAGAACTGAGGCCTGGGTTGGGTAAGTAAGGAGCCAAGTCCACGCACTGGTTTGGGCCCCAAAGCTCCGTCCCTTCCCACACACGGTGCCAGTTCACTAGGGACACAAGGAAAGCAGGACGCCTGCACAAGGTGTTTCCCTTCACACACTTTCCCTCTCACACATCACGCATTGTGCAGGGGCGACATGACAGGAACATGTGCGTACACATGTGCCATGTCTTTGTGAACAGGTAGTGGGAGAAACTTTCTGGTCTCATTTTTTTTTTTTTTTAACCTCTTGGTCTCCTTCATTCGTTTCTCCCACCCAACCCCCTGGCCCTGGCAACCACCAATCTTCGTTATGTTCTTCTGCAAACCATGGGATTGTTCATATAGTTGTGACACAGAAGGCTAATGGAAATAATTTTCAAAAGGAAAGTATGGTGCTTTCACATTTAGAGACAGTCTTATCTTTTAACATTCCTTTTTTTTTTTTACTGCTCCAGTCAACAAAAGAGAAACTTTATTGAGGCCCCAGCACCACAGGGTTCAGACAGAAGGCTGCCTTGTGGACCCAAGGAATTGGTGAAGGGGCCTTATTTAACCTCCTTCTTGGGGCGCAGGTTGTTGGTGTGGCCGCACTTCTTGCGGCAGTTGACAACCCGGGGGTGCAGGCGGGCGTAACACTTGCAGCAGGTCATCTTGTTGAAGTTGTACTTTTGTGCAAGCTGGCGGAGGGAGGGTTCGATGATGCCACCCCTCAGACGAAGCACCAAGTGCAGGGTGGACTCTTTCTGAATACTGTAGTCTGAGAGAGTGCGACCACTCTCTAGCTGTTTGCCCGCAAAAATCAGATGCTGCTGGTCAGGCGGGATGCCCTCCTTGTCTTGGATTTTAGCTTTGACATTCTCAATGGTGTTACTGGGCTCAACCTCAAGGGTGATGGTCTTGCCAGTCAGGGTCTTCACAAAGATCTGCATCTCTGCGGCTGCTGCTCCACCGCCTCGTTGATGAGAAAGAGGACCTAACATTCCATTTTTATTCAGAGATGAATGAAAGCTGACTTCGTTCCATGACGTTGGTCAGTATGACACTGAATCCACCAGACATGTCAGGCTCACACTTCAGTAAATAGGACTGCTATATTGCATATTAGTTTTATTAGAGAAGTTAGTAAAGAAAACATTGTTGAACTCATGTTGTACAATTTTGCCTCTTGCTTCTTCCCCTTAATTGTCTAGCTCGAGGCCTTTTCTACCAGTAGGTAGGCGGCACAGCTCCAGTGCCTAACACCTGTGTGATGTTTCATCTAGATGGTGGACCAGAGGTTAGTCAGCTTCCTTCCTTGTACTCCTTTCTACTTTTACTTCACTGAAAGATGCTGCAAAGAATATCTCGTCCGTATAGAATGTCCCCATGTTTCCCATCATTTGTGGGGATGGGATGCCAAAAAAAGGAATTGTGGGATGAAACGCTGTTTTTTCTTCTGACTTTTGTTATGGATTTTCATATTGCTCCCAGAAGGGTGGTTTCATTCGAAAGTGTCACCAGCAAGCGACCTCTTGGCCACTCTCTCCAGCATTCATGGAAGGTGACCACTTACTAGTAACCACCAGGAGGCAGAAATCTAGCGGCTGTATTTGTATTTCCTGAATTGCTGGGGATGGAGATGGGATACTTTTTCTGTGTGTATAAATCAGATTTCCTTTTGCTGAATCACCAGCTCATTTCCTTGGCATAGTATGTTTTAAGGATTCTTGCTATGGGTTATATAAAGGTTTGGCATCAATGAAGATGCTGACTTTTCATTTTATTAACCAGCAATGCGTCTTATTAATTAACCTTATAGCACAAGTAACTAGGTTTTTGCTTTAAGGATTCACAGTGCTAAGAGTGTAGGGATATCATAACCTGTCTTTCCCTTTAGAGCGCCCTCCAGTGTAGGTTTGAGCAGGTGGCCTGGTTTAGGCATTTTGATGGTTCCTATTTTGAGGGTGAAACCTCCAAGCCTTTGTTTGAAGGTACTTATAAGGTTTATGATCATTAAGGGGGGAAGTATCTGTAATCTTCCTCTGCTGTCTTTCCCATGGCATAATTACTTTTGTAGCAGATAAGGTTGAAAAGCTTGAATAGGTTGGTGAAGGCCTGGGGCAGGGAGTAGGGCAGACTAGAAGAGGTCAATGGGGGAAAAAAGGGACACATGTAATATTTTCAGCCATAAAGATTTACATTTAAAAAAAGATTAAAAAAGGGGGGAGTGGCTTCTTCTGGTGGGGAAGACAGAACTCGATTCCAGGGCTTACTGTTCCTTCAGTAATCTCCCAGAGTGGGTCACTGTGGGGTAGTTGAAATTTCTGGAAATCTGGTGACTCACCAGAGTGTAATTCTCCCTAAAGCTACCAGGACTCTGGTACTGAGTTGCTGCCTGGGGCCGTTACTGCAGGACAAAATGTGGGTTTCACAACAGCCCCTGTGGAGGAGTGTTGATGGCTGACCCTGTGTGATGAGCACTTGTTTTGTGCTGAGCCCTGGAGTGTTGGGGAGAGAGAGGTTCAGGTAGCAGGCTGCTGCAGGGAGGGTCCTGGCCATACCCTTTGTTGAGTTGTGCCGCTTGGCAAGTCACTTCTCTGAACTTCATGTTCCTCACCTTTAAAGAAGGCATGGCAGTGGTTCCCTAAGGACTGTCTGCGCGGGGATCATGGGAGAGGAGCCAGTCCAAGGCCGGCTGGCCTGCAGAGCAGGAGGGACTTGGATGGCTTTTTTCCTGTTCTCCACTTCACATGGATGTGCCTAGAGTGTATTTATTACCTATTTTAATCTGCAAAAATCACTTTATGCGTTCTGGTCTTTTTAATATACAATCGATGTATGCTACCACAACACTGCTTAAAAACCCTCCATGGCCCCCTCATTGTTCTGAAGGTCAGACTGGCCCAAGCCTGATGCCTCCTCAGCCTCATCTGCTGCTCCCCAGCCCCAGCCCCATGCACACACTGCGTCACCGATTGGTCCTGAGTTGGCAGAAGCCACCTGGCGCAGCTGGCACTGAGCGCATGATATGTAACCTTTTGTCTTTGGCCTTATTCCTTTAGCTAATGTTTTCAAGATTCATCCATATTGTAGCATGCATCAGCACTCCATTCCTTTCTAAGACTGAGCAACATTCCATTGTATGGACAGACCACTTTTGATTTAACCATCAGTTGATGGACATTTGGGCTGTTTTCACTCTTTGGCTGTTGTGAATAACATTGGTATAAATGCTCATGTACAAGTTGTGTGGACACATTTTTCATTTCTCTTGGGTGCATACCTAGAAGCGGCATTGCTGGGTGAGATGGTAACACTGTGCCTAGCATTTTGTGGAACTGCTACACTGTTGTCCAAAAAGACAGCAGCACCTCCCAGCAGCAGTGATTCCACATCCCAGCTTACGCGTGCGACCTCTGTCTTTTTGTGATAGGCACTCTAGTAGCTGTGGTTTTGATTTGCATTTCCCTGATGCCTAATGCTGTTGATCATCTTTGCATGTGCTTGCTAGCCATTCGTATATCTTCTTTAGAGAGCTCTCTCTTCAAACCTTCTGCCCATCGTAATTCCATTGTCTTTTTTTATTGCTGCATTGTGAGAGTTACTTGTATATTAGGCTCTCTCATATTTATGATGTGTGAATATTTTCTCCACTCTGGGTTCTTTTTCCACTTTTTAAAAAAATATATTTTTATTGATTTCAGAGAGGAAGGGAGAGGGAGAGAGAGAGAGAAACATCAATGATGGGGATTGGCTGCCTCCTGCAGCGCCCCCTCAGTGGGGATGGAGCCTGCAACCCAGACATGTACCCTGACTGGGAATTGAACCATGACCCCCTGGTTTATAGGTCAATGCTCAACTACTAAACCATGCTGGCCGGGCCTTTTCCACTTTCTTGATGGTGCCCTTGAAGCACACATGGTTTTAATTTTGATGAAATTCAATTCCGCTATATTTTTCTTCTGTCACTTGTAGTTTTGGTGTCTTACCTGATTGAGTTTGTTTTTAAATTAATGTTTTTGTCAATTTCATGTAACAAAATGATTTGGTATTTAGGGATTGAGCACTCTTTGCTCCAGCCTAGATTTGGGCGTCTTTTAGATGAAGACCTGTATATTCCTTCTCTGGACTCAGCACTGTGCTGTACTGACACCAGGACTGAAATCACTTAGGCCAGTGGTTCTCAACCTTCCTAATGCCGTGACCCTTTAATACAGTTCCTCATGTTGTGGTGACCTCCAACCATAAAATTATTTTCATTGCTACTTCATAACTGTAATGTTGCTACTGTTATGAATCATCATGTAAATATCTGATATGCAGGATGTATTTAGGCGACCCCTGTGACAGGGGCGTTCAACCCCCAAAGGGGTCGCAACCCACAGGTTGAGAACTTCCGACTTAGGGGAACTCCTACTGAGCATCATAGCAGGTGCTCAGAAAATATCTGCTGAGTGGATGATGGAATGACAAACTTCCTGCTCAGATTTAAAAAAAATGTTTTTATTGATTTTTAGAGAAAGGGAGAGGAATAGAGAGATAGAAACATCCATGAGCGAGAGGAACATCACCAATCAGCTGCCTCCTGCACGCCCCCTACTGGGGATTGAGCTGTAACCCTGGCATGTACCCTGACGAAGAATCAAACCAGCACCCTCTTGGTTCCTGGATGAACGTTCAACCGCTGAGACACACCTGCTGGGCTTGTTCTGATGCCTGATTTTCCATGACGCATGTGTCACTGGTTCTTTTGCTTTTTTTCTGTTGCTACTTTTCTTCCCCTTCTCTCTGTCTCCCTGAGTGTGTACTATTTGTATGCATCTCTCTTACGCTATACAATTTTGCCTTCTCCTCATCCACTTCCCACTCCCTCCTTTTGGGTTCTCTTTCTGTCTCTACCTCTCATTCTCTAGCCCCTCTGGCACAATCTCTGTATTTCTCCTGCTTTCTTTCTGTCTCTGTCTTTTCATTTTTCTTTAACTTAAGCAGCTTACCCTGTTCAAGGATCAGAATTAGCCAAAGTAAAACCAATGAATCACTTAGGTAGTATGAGTAAAATTTACTGTGCACACACCAAAAAGATAGTTTGCAAACCTGGAGCACTGAAACCAAAACATGCCTGAGACTCTGGGCTGGGATGTTCTTCCAAAGCAGCTTGTATAGTGAGAAAGTGTGGCTGTTGGTTCTTACAGTGATTGACTACGTTAGAGTTTTCAGACGTTACCTCCTAGGGACCTTGGGAAACAGTTCAGGTTCTGCCCTTGATTTCCAGAGGCATAAGCACGACACGACCAGGGTAAAGCTAGCCTTGCGAAATAAGCTCTATGACCAAACTGGTTTTTGCTCAAGGAACCTTCCAAGTTGGTCTCCATTGGTTCTTGATCCTCATGACCAGCAGAGGATCTTTGCAGATGATTGGAAACCGACCTGCAACTCTCTGTTTCTTTTCTTTTTCTCTCTCTGGTTATCTTTGGTGTTTAATAAGCTCAGGGAAGTTATAAACAAAATGTTAAATTCCACTTCACCGTTACGCAGATGCTACCAGGAGCAGCTGGCACTGCGCGCTGCGGCCTCAGGTTTCTGCCTTGCTGTGTAGGAGCCTGTCCCCGGCCTGCAGGATTTCGTTGGAATGTGGCTAGGAAACCACAACCATGCACTTTCACATTCTGAGATACATTGTTGGCCTGTCAGGTGGGAGCATGGCAGGTAGAATTTTCTCTGTGCAGTCCTCCAGAGTTTGGCAGGGGTTTTATTATGGAAATCACTATTTCTGCCTTTCCATTTTCCCATTACTCTCCTATATTGATATATTTCACCTGCTGAATGTTGGAATATTCTCCAGGGTTCTTGCTTTCTGATTCAGTAGCAAGACTCAAAATAACGCAGAGGAAGAAACGGAAAAACCTCTGGGTAAAAAATATTTGCACTTCACAGTTCTTTTGTTGAAAGGCAAATTAATCAGCCTTTTGAATAGAAAACTGAAACACAATAAAAGGTGGATGAAAACAGGTTATAAATTTGATCTGTGTGTGTACGTGTGTTTAGAGTGCAGATTCTGATTTATAATCACAGTTCTTTTTGACAGTGTCTGAACACCTCAGGGAACCGAATCGTAACAAGTAAGGATTCAGAAATAAATAACACTTTGGGGGTTGTTGGCAAGTACAGCTTTCTGATTCCATGGAACTCATTGCTGCCTGCAGAGGGGATGTGTGGACACAGGGCCTGGCCCCTCTGTTTTTAGTATGTGCTACCTCTGGCTGCACAGAGAGCCCTCACCTGCTTTGCATATTTCTTTCCTAACACTGTAGGTTTTGATTTGATATCTCTGGTTTCTTCATATCAATTTGACACCAATCTTGTTAAATAAATGTCCATTGCTGGCCGGTGTGGGTCAGTGGTTGGATGCTAATCTATGAACCAGGAGGTCATGGTTCAATTCCTGGTCAGGGCATATGCCCAGGTTGTGGGCTCGATTCCCAGTGTGGAGCGTGCAGGAGGCAGCCAATCAATGATTCTCTCTCATCATTGATGTTTCTGTCTCTCGGAAATCAGTGCAAATACATTTAAAAAAATAAATGTCCATCAACTAACTGTTCCAACTGTTAATAAATCCTGTTGGTTGAACCAAAAAGCTGGGTTGGAGGAGGAGGGCCGTGGGTTGCGGTCTTCAGGGACATGTTCAAAAGCCTTCATGTGAGAGCATCTCTGCAGGACAAAGCAGAAGGGACGGAAAGGGCTGCTGTCTGACCTTCAGCCAAGGACTTTTCTTGGAATTCCCATCTCACAACTGGAGTCTACATCAAGCATGTCAAACTCGCAGCTGGCTTTAGTGGTGCCACTTGGATGAAAGGGAGGCATGGGCTTCATGCATCTTACTGGCTGGATTTAGTGGTGCCACTTGGACGAAAGGGAGGCATGGGCTTCATGCATGGTCTTCCTGAGTAAAATGTGGCTTCCGGCGTGGAGGAAGGAGGAGGGAGGGACGCCAGCAGGCTGCACCACCGCGGTTATATGGGTAGTGCTGGCAGCAGCTGATGGTTGTTGAGTGGTCACTACATAGGAAGTGCACCGCAAGAATCACACCAAGCACAGTAGGTGTATTAGAGATGGCGTGTGGGTAACCGGTGGAGTTTATGTCTGCCTCAGTGGTTAGCGTGTGGTTGGCTTGTAGATTTTTCAATAATTCAGCACCATTTCCTGGGCTGTACTTAGCTCACTGGGCTGGAAACTCCTTGAGTACTTGATTTTGTCCCCCAAAGTACCTAGCTCAGTGCTGTGTACCTAGATGACCACCAAATGTTGACATATGAAACCAAAGCTATTTCTACTGAAAAGTGTGTGTGCATGTCTGTCTGTCTGTCTGTCTCTCTCTGTATATGTATTTTCTGATTATAAAGGGCTATACATTTGTTAGAGAAAATCTTTAAAATAAGGACTAGGACAAGGAAAGGGAGGGAAATCACCTTTAATCTTATTAATTAGAAATTGTCACTGTTACGCTTTTTGAAGGATCTGTTTTCCATCTTTGCCCATTGCGTTTGAATGTGTCTGTGTAAAACAAGTTTGGATCATTCTGTGTATATCGTTTCCTATTCTCTCATTCCACTTGGGATTATGCCAGGAGCAGTTTTACATGTGAGTATTTTTATTAGCAGCATTAAGGGCTTCATAATCCTTCATACTTGCTATGGCTGGGCACTGCAGTTGTTTTTATTGTTATGCCTGCTAATGCAGTGTTTTAGTGTGTGATTCTAATGACTTCTCTGGGGCCTGCTCCCGAGCAGAGAAACATTAGGCCATTTAAGGCTCTTGACCAAGAAGGCACACGCACCCCTCTGTCTTCACCCTCACTGTTTTTGAATGTTGCTGTTTTAACTGTTTGCTAATTGGAGAGCAAGTTCTGTTTCACATTTCTACAATGGCTGCATTTTCCCAGGTGTCCTGATCATTTGTTGTTTTTTACTATGAAGAGTCAATTTATTGTCAATCTTGATTTATTTCCTCTCAGAATTTTATAGTTTTCTATTTTTGAGTTCATTGTGCCTCTTATAAGACCAGCAACAGTTGGCCATTTTGGTGGCAACTATTTGTTTCTCTTTTACTTTCTGAGTAATGTTTTTAGACCTTTAACCGTCTTTAATTTCCACCAAATCAAATCTGTTGACTCCTCGTTGTTGTGGTTTCTTCCATTGATTTGGAAACTTCTTATAGGTCCTGAGAACTAGTGTTTTCTGACTGGACTTATTTTAAATGCTTAAATCGCTGTAGTGCACATTTAGAGTTTACTGTAGTGTAATGTAAAGAGAGAGTCTGACTTGTCCCCTCTCTCCCCTTCCCCCATGAATTAACCAATTATGTTGTTGTTCGTCCTTTAGTAACAGATCTTCTCCCTCAGTAATTTGATACTGCTCTTTGCCATGACATAATCCCCCCTCCCCCACCCCCGCCCGCCCCGGCATTTTAGGGCCTTTATCTGCTTGTCTTTTTCTGTTGCACTGAATCTGTTGGTGGACCCTTGTACTATACTGTTAGTTATTACAACTTTATAGTAGAAGTGTTGTGACAAGTGTCAACCCCCGCCCCCCTTGTAAAAATGTTATCCTTTATTTGCTCACTTTCTAGAGGAGCTTTAAAGTTGGGTCAAATTAGAAATGTAATTAACTAGGATTCCAATTGTAACCTCATAAAATGCTTAGGTGGCTTTTAAGAGGATTAATGATTATCGAATAAAATTCTTATCTGGCTTGGCCTAGTGGTCCCTTTGAAGTCATTGTTGTAAACACAGGGTGAGGAGTTAATAGTGAGGAAAGGAATCCTGAAAATTAGCAATCCTATTTACATTAAAAGGACGTTTATTGATTGTGACAAAAGTTTCTAGGTTCAGGCAGTGCTTGATCAAGGTCTTAGTTTACCAGACCTAATCTGTCTCTAGGTCTGCCCATCTGTCCCTACCTGTGTGTGCTGTTAGTTTCTCTTGGTCTCTCTTTCTCTCCTTTATGTCCCTACCTCTTTTTCTTCAGTTTTGCGCCCCTCAGTGTTGGCTGCCTGTAGGATGGTCGCAGCAGCTCCAGGACTTGGATTCTGTGTAGCTCAAGTCCAGTGTGGAAGGGGGAGGAGCCCTGCACAGGGTTTCTGGAGCTGCACTGACTCCAGCATGCCTGTCTCAGAGCCGGTGGCTGGCCAGGGAGATTGCAAGGCTCTGATTGGCTATGTCAGAGTCACATGCCACCCTCAGAGCTGGGCTGGAGTCAATCCTGGGGTAGAGTCAGTGGTGTTGGGAGTTAGGGAGAACTTCCCTAACTAAAGTTGAATAAATGGAGTTCAGGCTTCTAATATGTAGCAGTTGTTTACAATAATTTCTTAGGAGTGGTGGAGGGCTCACAAGAAATGCATCATGGGAGAGTGGGGGGAGGGGCGCTGTTGGAGGAAGCCACCAGTGCCCTGACTTTTTTCAGGAGGGGTTACATTCAGTCTTGATCTTGAGTCCTGTGAGTGTTTACAGGCCTTTTGTGTGCGAAAGTGGCGAGCTCTGTCTCTGTCTGTGGTTGGAGGAGCACGAGGCTGCTAAGTTTCACAGTGAATCACACCAGAAAGTTTTTAGCTAGCTCTTCAGCGGCTGACTTCATGTGGGGCGGAGCAGAGCAGACATTAGTTATCAGAATGTGGCTGCAAAGCAAGTGGTGGTGGGTGGTCAGCAGGAAGTTACACTGGGGCCTGTTTGGGTAAGGACACGTGCAACACGAGGAAAAGCAGGTGCTTCGAAGAAGGTGGTCAATACAAGTTAACGCAATAGGGTTAGTGGAAATACGTTCTGTTATCGAAAAGCACTGTTCATCTTGTTTCTCTTGTTGTCTTTCTCCCACACATGGTTCTTTGGCCTGGGTGGTATTTTGTCTTCCCGTGAGAGATCTTGCTGGGTTTGGAGTAAGTGGCCCTGGGATGGAGTCGACTCATCAGTAGGCCCAAGAGATGCCTCTTGTCTGTTCCAGAATGCTGCTGGCCGGGCTGGGCTTTCATTCTGGCCCGGACATCTGAGGGGCTTGTAATGGGTTGAATAGTTTGGTTGGGTGTCAGGGCCATCCGTTTAGAAAGACTGCAAAGGCTTTCATTGTGGGCTGGGTTCTGCGCACATGGGATCTCAGTGGGGTCTTCAGCACCCCGAGTACCAGGCATTCTTCCGCTCACACATAGGAGGCCTGGCCACACCTGCATCAGTGTGCCGTGTGTCTGTTCAGGCTTCGCATCACTACACAAGTGCATTCCGCACACCAGTCAGGTCCTCCGCTGCTCTTGTAGAGACAAGGTTCTCACCAGCATGGGTGGAGAATTACTCGGGAAATCCCTCAGGAAGGCACAGTTCTGTAGTGGCTCCTTCTTCCAGCATCACTGTTTCTGAAGTCGAACACCAGATGAGTAAGGTACTGAGTAAGGTCGTTTTCATTCTCTTTTCTCTCTCTCTCCCTCTCTCCTATAAACTCTAAGTTCAGCCGGAGCCTCATGCTGGGAGGAAGAAGCACATGGCTGCTGGGACTCCCTGGGGCAAAGCTGCAGTTCCCACGTCTGCCTCCCCATGTCCAGCACCAGGCTCCATGAATGGAGCTGTGGGGCGGCACACAGATTGGTGTTATTTCTCTCCTTCCCACCTCTTCCTGTATGTTTTGATGTAGGTCTGCTGTCTCTCATGCACACCCATGTGCATAGTTGAACATGAATAAACTAAGTGTGCATTGCTGTCACTGTAAGGCGTGTGCCGGACGTGACCGGGCTTCATGTACAGCACGTACCTGAGACCCTGTGCCCGAGCCTGGGCTGGCACCCGCCTGAGGGAGTGCCGGAGCAGGTCTCCTGTCTGCCCTGACCTCTGAGCCAGGCCTCTCCCATTCTGCCACCAGCTACTCATCTCTTCCATGACTGGTGTCTCCTTTCGCCAGTGGTAGTGTCACCTGATCCTTGGGATGAGTTCAACGCCCAAAAGCACATTGAGCGGAGAGGCTCCCGGGTTGTGAGTGGCAGGATCACTGTCACTAGATCCTGGTGACTCTTGTCCTCTCAGGATGGTGAAGTGAGGGCTGGAATTCCGAGAATGGAACAGACGATTGTTTTCCCTTCATATAATCACATGAACCTCATGTGCTGAATGGAGGGTTCTCGTGCTCCTAGAAGCAAAATCATCTTTTCATTGTTGATCTGGGCCCAGTGTTACCGAAAAGGAAGAAAGCTTACCACCTTTGCAAGACGGTCCCCTCTCTGAGAGCCGTCTTCCTCGGATGGGTTAAAGGAAGGATTGCTGGCTAGCACTCAAGCGCAGATGTGTGCTGCTCCCAGCGTCACACTTCTCACCATTTGTTACTGTTACTTAATTTGAAATGACAGTTTTGTGTTCTCAAAAGAACAGTCACGTTTCTGCTTCCAGATCTTTTGTGGCAATTTATTAGTGGATCTAATTATAATGCTTGTTCGATGAGGCCTCAGGTAGGACCCACCTAAGTGGTAATAACACTGCTTTAAAAATAAGACTGAAAGGGCATGTTTTTCTTATAATGACAGAGAACATTGATTTATTTTTTTCCTACAAAAATTGCTCCTCAGTGGTTAATTGAAAAATGATGCTTCCTTTTTTGTTGGATTAGTTATGTGGTGGGTGCGAGCCTGGGCTCTGGATTGGTCATCCTTACGGCGGAGTCCTAGCTCCGCTCCTTCTCAGCTGCATGACCTTGGCTGAGTGGTGTGATGTGGTCGGGCCTCAGTGTCACCAGCTGTCAAATGGTGTAGTACGGGAGCTCCTCACAGGGTTGGTGGGGTGCTTGCGTGCCTGTGGTGTGCTGTGACAGTGTGTGTCAGGTGCTTAGTAGAACAGCCCCCTCTCTTTCTGTTGCCCAATATGTGTGACTACTGTTAGGATTACTTTGAATTCTTACCATCTGCTTGGGTTTTTTTGGCAGAATTTTATGGTTTTAATAACCCAGATACAATGTGCACAAAAGCTGTCTATCCGTTTTCTTCGCTGCGCAGCCTGGCATTGGGGTTGGGGACTCTGATGCTGGCTGGGCCGCTCTTTCCACCACAGTTTCTTCGAGAGGATCGTGTGCTTCGCCTCAGCACAGCGAGATCTCTTGCACATCAGCAGCACTTCGAGCTCCTTGACACTGTGCACCGAGAGCCGGTGGGCAGCATGTGCTTCGTTTTCCTATTGCTGTTGCCCCATAGCCAGCGCTAGGCATCAGGATCTGGCCCTCGAATGTCCTGCACACCCTATTGTCAGTGCCCGAGTTTCCAAAATTAGGCCAGTTATTCTTAACTTTGACCCCCCAGTCTGTTGCCAGATGAACTTCTTGGCCCTGTTTTTGACAATCTTGGGTTTCCCGAGGGGTCTGAGGGCAGCTGTGGTGCCAAGTAGGAGATGTGCTTGGATTTTGAGTTACAGTGACAAGTTTTTAAGTTTCCTCTGGCATAAGAGATGCTGACTTCTAGATTCATTTAAGGGGGAAATTCTCTTAACCATGTTTAAAAGTATGGTGCTTACAGAAATTTTAATCTTGTTTTTTTTTTGGTCAAATCAAACCTGTGGTTGACATTTAGCTTCCACCACTGCCATCCGCCTCCTGATGAATGGCAGGATTCACAGGCCTGGGTGGTGGATTCTGAAACCAAAGCCGTCTCCTGCAGGAGCAGCATCCGGTTCTTGGCTGGAGATACCCTGTGCTGGCTGCTCTGGGAGGCTGGTTCTCATCCAGGGTGTGCTCTGGAGGCAGGGGTTGGTTGGGAGGACACAGTTTTTGCCGTGGGAGCGGGCCATCTTGATTGACAGTGGAAGGGTTATATGTTTGGACTTACCAGCCACTTGGCCTTGGGTTAGTAATCTCATTAGCCTCATTTGCCTCGTCTGTGAAAGAGGGATATTAACGATGGATACTTCGTAGAATTTTTGTACAGATTCAGTGAGTTCCCCAAAGGTAATCAACATAGTGCCTGGCTTGTAGTGAGCACTCCATAAATGTTGGCTGTTGTATTTTTATTTTTGTTACTCCTTTCTCTGCAAAGCATTAGTGATGACTGGGAATATGTATCCGTGTGTTGACGTTGTCATCCCTTTCCTTGGAGTCTTTATTGGACTCATATATATTAATCCTGAAATAAGTTCAAAGGTGGAATAAAGTGGTGTCCTTATTTCAGAAATGGGCATATATCTTTTTTAAAATATATATTTTATTGATTTTTTATAGAGAGGAAGGGAGAGAGATACAGAGTTAGAAACATCGATGAGAGAGAAACATCGATCAGCTGCCTCTTGCACATCCCCTACTGGGGATGTGCCCACAACCAAGGTACATGCCCTTGACCGGAATCAAACCTGGGACCTTTCAGTCTGCAGGCCAATGCTCTATCCACTGAGCCAAACCGGTCAGGGTAGGTATATATCTTGATGTCTCCAAGAACATCTAGCTTGCAGAAGTTTTGACATGTGACTTTGGTTGGAGAGGATGCTGGTGTGAGGTGGAACTATTAATAGTTACACCTAATAATCGCCTCCCCTTTTTTCCTTTAAAAATATCTGTATTATTGAAAATATTACATATGTCCCCCTATTTCTCCCATTGACCTCTTCCAGCCTTACTCTGCCCCCCGCATTCCAGATCTTCACCCCCCCTGTTGTCTGTGTCCATGGGTTATGCACATATATGCATATAAGTTCATTGGTTGATCTTTTCCCATCCACCCACCCTCCCCTACCTTCCCTCTGGAGATTTGACAGTCTGTTTGATGCTTCTGTGTCTCTGAATCTATTTTTGTTCATCAGTTTATGTTGTTCATTAGATTCGACATATGAATGAGATCATGTGATACTTGTCGTTCTCTGACTGGCTTATTTTGCTTAGCATAATACTCTCCAGGTCCGTCCATGCTGCTGCAAATGGTAAAAGTCCCCCCTCCCTCCCTCCCTCCCTCCCCTTTTTGTAGCTGCATAGTATTCCATTGTATCAATGTGCCATAGTTGTTTTTTTTCTAAATATATTTTTATTGATTTCAGAGAGGAAGGGGAAAGGGAGAGAAAGATAGAAACATCAATGATGAGAGAGAATCATTAATCGGCTGCCTCCTCTAGGCTTATGCTGTATCCACTGAGCTAAACCAGCTAAATGTGCCATAGTTTTTTAATCCACTCATCTGCTGATGGGCACTTAGGTTGTTTCCAAATCTCAGCTGTTGTAAATTGTGCTGCTATGAACATCGGGGTGCATATATTCTTTCTGATTGGTAGTTCTGATTTCTTTTAGGGTATA
>PVJC01032054.1:0-20190 GCA_004026665.1 Murina feae
ATCCCCAGCTGAGCCTGTACAGTGGCCACACACACATGCACACACACACACATCATCCCCATTTGAGCCTGCACAGTGGCCACACACACATCATCCCTAGCTGAGCCTGTACAGTGGCCACACACACACACACACCCACACACCATCCCCAGCTGAGCCTGCACAGTGGCCGGCTCTGGGCAGAGCTTGTGACCCAGCAGGACTGGCCTCTCTCTGTGCCCACCCACCGGGCCAGCCTGTCCTCCAGGTCCCGGATCTGATTGTGGTAGAACTCCCGCAACTCCTCGGCTAAAGCCGTATCCATGCCCATGTTGGGCTCCTTCTTGGCACTCTTCCTCTTCTTGGCGGCCTCGAGCTCCTTGGCCCCCTTCTTTCCCTTTTTGGGAGCCATGGCTGGTAGCCACTGCTACTTCAGGGCTCCTTTAAAAGACCAGGTGGTTGCTAAGGAAGTTGGTCTCATACATAGCAACAAACTGAAGGAATGAAGCAAGGCTTAAAGGGGCCCTGCCCTATTCTGGGCAAGGCTGGCACTGGCGAATGGTCTCCACCTCCAAGACTGACAGCACCTCCATAGAGGCTCTAGGTTGGGGTTTCCTAGGCCCTGGTGCCTCCAGACCAGATGCCAGGCTCTCCCCGAGGTGGCAACAAGTGATGTAGAAATATTACCGTTCTGAGCCCTACAGTCACTACCTTGCCCCTTGGTGCTGATCAGAGGGGACATCTGCCCCAGAGCTCCCCAGGACCAGAACCGCTGGTCCCCAGGCACCCGGCCAAGAAACCCCTCCCCTGAGGCCCTTGACCAGCTTAATTCTTTGGCGATGCAGCTACATAGCAGATCCTCCTCTTGGCTCACCCAGAGCAGGTGGGGAGGCAGTACGGAAAGGATGGGTATTTTAGTGTGCATCGACCTAGGAAGCGGGTTCAATTCCTGTTGGGCCATATGCCTGGGTTGTGGGCTCGATCCCCTGTGTGGGCACAGGAGGGCAGCTGCTTAATGATTCTTTCTCATCACTGATGTTTCTATCTCTCCTCCCTCCCTTTCTGAAACCAATCAAAAAAATATATTTTTAAAAGAGAAATAGATGTTTCATATAGGAGGCTCCCATACCGGGGTCCCAGGACATCCCTGACCAGAGGCTGGCTGAGTTTCCCACACGGTTGGGTGGAACTGCTCCATTTGTCCCGCAAACAAAGGCCCACTCTATGGCTTTGCCTTGGCTGACAGCATCCTGGGCGGGGGGGAGGGAGAGAAGAGGGAGCGGTAGGTGTCCAGCTGGCTGATGCCCTGGCTGGCCCCTCATGCCCATCTCCCCTCTCCCGGAAACCATGCCTGTAGCCTGTAGTATTCACCCAGTGCTTGTGGCCCAGGCACTCCCGGGACGGGGCAGGTCCTCTCCGTCCCTGTTGTCCTAGGCCTGGGCACTGAGCAAGAAGTGACACAGTCCCTCCTGGAAGCCTGAAGGCTAAACAAGGTGGAGCTCTGTTTACTGCAGCCTTAGGGATAGATTTGAGTGGCTAGATCCTTGTGGTGGGTGCCAGGGGACAGGGAGGGTTCATAAACAGGGAGGTGGGTGTTTACTTTTGGCAATAAGGCAGGTTGGAGGTCTGGTTGGTTAAAGGTTTGTCTGTCCAGGACTGCAAACAGGGCAATACAGGCCCCAGAGAGGAGAGAGGCCTGACCCAGTGCCCAAAACTTGGGGCCAGCAGAGGGACTGGCCCTCCAGCCTAAAGCCATGGCCATCCCTCCAGCTGGAGATTGCTGCCTCACTGACCTGGGAGGCGCCCCCACAGGAGCCTCGCTCAGGAAAGGACCCCCATGGTGCCTGAATCCCCGTTGCCTTCTCCCTCCTCATGCCTCCCAGGCTGCTACCCTTTTACCGGAGGCCCGCCTCAGGGGGTAGTTCAGAATCCCCAGCCTGATGGGCTGTCTAGAGCGCACAGAAGGTATCAGCTCTTGGACCTGTACTTCCTCCTGGGGGTCAGGGCCAGGTTTATAGATGCAGCTGCAGTGACACAGCAAGTGACCAGCTGGACTTTCTGGTCAGCCTTCTGTGTGGTGGGGACGGGGTAGGAAATGCTACAGGTTGAAGGATAACTCTTTCTGGAGTTTGCCTGGAGAGTCTCTCCAAAGCTCCCTATTCTGGGGCCATAGGCCATCACCTTTCCCAGTGACACCATCTCATTGCTGCTGCTTAAACTGTGTCCACACTGGGGACTGGTGGTGGTGGGCCCAGAGCCTCCCGACTTGGTGCTCTGAGTCTTCTGAGAGGAGCAGGTGCAGTGCACACAGCCCAGTAGGCAGCAGCATCAGTTCAGGGCAGTGGCTGGTGGGCTGGGGCACTGCCACCTCTGGAAGGCTCTGGAGGGGGATGGAGGGGAAGGCATCATTAAACATACCTGACATCTTGCCAACCTCTATGGAGCACATGACATAAGAGAGATTTGTTCATCTAGGGTGTGTGTGTGTGTGTGTGTGTGTGTGATATAGTACTACCACCCATAGTGTGAGCTCATGAGGACCCAGTCTGCCTTGCTTGTGGCTGCATTCCTAGAGCCTAGGATGGACGCTGGCACACAGTAGGCACTCATAAACATCTGCTTACTGTCAGACCACACATGGAGGGGATTCCCAAATAGCACAGTAAGGAGCTCGACCCATCCTCCCTTCAGCAAGACAACTTAATTGAAGATTTTAAAAAAGGAAACAATTATTTAAAGTATCTGAAAATTTTTCTAAGGGCATACAGAAAATGGGAAAACATTCATTTAAGAAACTCTGCCCACTGTTGTAGCTCAGTGGTTGAGCATCCACCTATAAACCAGAAGGTCATGGTTCAATTCCCAGTCAGGACACATGCCTGGGTTGCGGGCTCGATCCCCAGGTGGGATGTGCAGGAGGTAGCCAATTGATGATTCTCTCAAAACATTGATGTCTCCATCTCTATCTCCTTCTCCTTTCCTTTCTAAAATGAATAAGGACTGCTGGGTGCATCTCACGAATGCGGTTTAGTGAAGGGAGCAGAGACCAGAGGGTGCACAGATCTGTCCCCTGAACACTAGGCATGCTCATCTTCCGTGTGAGCAGTGTGAGCAATCTGGACAGCCTTGTGGAGTGGGCTGGGCTGAGGGAGGGGCCTTGAAAAATTTAAAATATTTTTTTTAATTAAAAAAAAAAAAGATAATCTAAGTTTCCACACAGGCAGTAGGATGAGAAAGTGCTGGGAGGAAAAAAAAAGTCAACCAAGAATTCTATATCCAGCAAAATTATCCTTCAGCTCAGCATTATTCTTCCACAGGCATCAGTCACAGGAGGGGACAAAGTTCCTCACAAAGGTCATGTGGATTTGAGCCAAGCCTGCTTGATGCCCAGGTCTGTGCTCCTAGTCACTGCCATCCTGCCTTTCAGGAACGAAAGCCTGATGTCATACCAACATGGGTATACAGGCACCTGGGCAGGGTCTGGCGGAGACCTCCAGCCTGCAGGCTCTGAGATGGAGACATTCTAGACAAGGAGAAATGGGGCGATGGAAAGACCCTATCATCTACAGGTAGCTGCTGTTGCTGCTAGGGGCCAAGACAACCTTCATGGATTGTCCCCAAATGTGCAACAGCTACAGATTTTAATGTAAGTAATGGAGACCTGGATCCAGCAGACTCCAAGCCTTCCTTTCCAATTCTCACAGTGAAACCAGCCCAGAGTCACCTTGGACACCATGAATGGGCGCCGAATTATTTATTTATTAGGCTCAAGTACTTTAGTACAGAACAGTACAGAGATGATACATGTTTGTGCTTCGATACTTTCAAACACTGAGATTCTGATAATTTCAAGGTAAACAAGTTTCAAGACAGACTAGATTTTTAAAATATCCTTTTGATAAATTATGTTTCTATAAATAACAGAGAAAGGAAAACCAACATGTTCGGCAAACAAGGTCCTGAAGCATGAGCACTGGTCACGGGGAGGGGACAAAACAAGCAGTAACATAAGAAACCAACCAAAGCAAGTACCTACAGTTCTGTCCTAAGGAAATAAGATCTCGTAAGGGAGAGGGGAGACAGACCTGGAAACTAATCTGAGTGCAAAGAGGAGAGAGGTTTCCGAGCCATGAGGAGAGGACACCACAGGCATCTACCAGGCGGGTGAGGAGCATGTTCTGAAAGGAGAGCGGGCGAGTTGAACTAGCACACACCACGTTTGCAACGACACCACGGGACAGTAATATACACGCGGGCTGCAGGAGTAAAAGGGCGGCGGGGGCTGGACAGGGGACATTTTTGTGACTTCCACTGTCATTATAGTTCATGACAACAGCAGCAGAACAAACGGTGTGCTCACTCCCGGAAAACGAGAACTGCTGAGTCTTGAGGATGACGAGACATCCTGCCTGCATTTGCTTCTTTTTCGCATTAGAGCTAAGTTTTATACAGCTAGGTTTTTTATACAGGGAATAAAATGATCATTTTCTCTTACAAGCACAACAACATATGACCCCGCACGACAAAAAATAAAATATTAAGGAAGTATCTTCCACTGAGGGTCATCTGAGTGGGCCAAGGTCTGTATAAATCCATTGGGCTGTGATCCCGGCTTTGGACGTCTTAGGGGACGGGCCCTCTCTATATAGGGAAGGCCCTCTGACAGCATCCACGAGAGCCCACTCTGTTCTAGCCCCTTCCTGACCCCTGAGTTCTCCCAGGCTGACCCCACTAAGAAAGCTTCTCTGGTCAAAAGATCAGGCCTAACCGCTTCTCCAGGAGACCAGGGCCTCCAGGGGGAGCTTGCTCCTCACTGGGCAGGGAGATAGACCATAGAACGACTTGTCTCAGCTCACAGTGCTGTGGACGCAGCCAGGGCGGGCACAGGGATAAGCTGAACACCAGCCCCCACCCACAGCCACAGCCACAGCCACAGCCACAGCATGGGGATATGGGCCACTGAGGAAAGCAAAGAGATGGGTTCCAGCTCCAGCCTTCAAGACGCCACCTGAGCCTCACTGCCCAGCCTACCTGATGAGAGCAGGCCTCATCAGGGCACGGGAACCGGAGGGAAGAGGACAGAGAGAGCCTCAGTTTGAAATACTCCCAGAACAGACATCCGAGTCCCAATCAGAAAAAAACAACCCAGACAGGTTCTTAAAAACACTCAAGCATCCCACACGCAAGCAATCTGCACGTGTTGCACCAGCTTATGTACAAGGTCACGGAATCTTAACGAATGGGGCGGAGGTGTCCATTCATTCTGAACAGTCCCCAAACTTCTCCAGCAGCACGAACCTCTCCTCTCGGCACATAGAGAAGACAGTCTTAAAAAAACACAATGCATTGTTTTCTTTTGTTTCAGAGAAGAGGGCATCATTAAACACGAGGATGCAGCGGCAACAGTGCCGACTAGGACGTGCAGAGCTGGGAGGCAGGGAGGGACAGAGGGTCAGCAAAGGAACCACTGCGGGCAGTGGCAGGGCTGCGGAGCACGGGGGGAAGAGGGTTCACTTTTTGGAGGGGCAGCTTATTGTTTTAAGTGCTTATTTCTTCATCTGTTTTATTCAGTTTCTTCAGCGTGTCCAGCAGTTTTTGTGGGGTGAGAATCTGCGTGGATCCTGAGGGAGGCAGAGAAGACAGTGAGCTCGCCAGCTGTAGTTCAGGACGCTTGCTCCTTCCCTGATCCTGCACCCATTCCCCGCCCCACCCTGGTGTGGTCAGCGGAGGCAGGGAGGGGGTTGGGGATTGGGCTTTGGGGCCAAGTCACATTTGGGGCTTGGGAGACATTTGGGAACTGGGGATAAACAAAACATCCTCTGGCTCAGGCAGGGTCCCAGGCTGCACCGAGGAAGGAGCAGGCCTCTCCCTCAGGGCTCAGCGCCATCTGCAGGACATGAGGCAGCTGCATTTTGAACTCAAGGTGAAGCAGGGAGAGAATTCCAAACCACATGGCAGGAAAAGGTTGGGAATGGGATGGGGGCTATGCGGGGGCCTGTGTGTGGAAAGAACTGTGCCTGGTAGGGAGGCAGCTGGTGGGCAGAACACCCTGGGGGAAGCCACTGACCTCTGGGAGCAGATGGTTGGAACTGCCGTGGTGGGCGAGACCTCAGATGTGAAAGAGGGAGGGCGGGGGACCTGAGGCCTTACCTTATAGAGACCGTGCATTGTAAGAGATTAGAAATGCTTGCAAAAATTTAAGCTAATGGAACTAGGTATAACTTCTACCACAAAATAATAAATAAATAAAAGTAAATGAAGTCCTTTTTCATAAGGAGAGAGATCTAGTAAGTTCGGTGAAAAAAGATGCATGGATCGTGTGGTTTGGACATGGACATACTCAAACAGAACAGAAGTGGCTGGTGTGTGAGCATGAGGCCTGCACGCATGCAGCAGTGGCCGTCAAAGAAAGATCCTGGTGGGAGAGAAGAACCGAAAAAAGAGACCCGTACTTGAAAATGTGCCTCCCTGGAGATGCGGTGCAGGCACGGCCTTCGTGGGACGAGGGAACAGAAACCGCAGGATGCCAGATCCCCACCCCGAGCAAGGGCAGGCACAGCGGGCTCTGGCTGGCCTGCTGGGTGGGATCCCACACACCAGGGTCCCTGCGCCTCTGATCACTGCCTGCTCAGCTGACCCGTGACTGCTGGAGCCGCAGGCCTCGGGCCTTCCTGGTCAGTCCAACCAGATGCCCAGGCAGCAGGCCCCAGGCCCCAGGCCCCAGCTCTAAAGCCGACTCATTATCCTGCACACTGAGGCTCCTGCAAACGTGACAGAGCTTCAGGAGCATGCCCCTGGGTAGTGGTATGGTGCTCCTTTCCCCTGAGTACACACTTCTGTGACTCTACCAGTCCTACCACGAGTCCTAAAGAAAGTCAAAGACTGTCTACAAATGGGGAAGCCGGACTTAAATGTTACAAATTCTGAACAGTGAGCCCTTGTGAGAATGAGGCCTTTCCAATTTCAAACTCACCCTGAAAGAGAGCCCTGGGCTCTGGGTGCAGGGTTAGCTCAAGGGCATCCTGGGTTGAGAAAACTATCCCTAACACCCTCCTCCAGGCGATCCACTGAGCTCTGGGAAGTAAGGAGGCCGCCTCAAGTTAGAGGAAAAGTCAAAAGGAGGGCCTCTGAGCAGGTGCCCTTGCTTCCTTGCAAATTCAGGATTTGGGGGAGGCCAAAAAGAGGTTAAGGAATCTGTCATGCTCTAGAATTTTCTCATGTTATCTGATCACTGACCATTTGGTGTTCCCAGTCTTTGACTGAAAGAAGAAAACCCAGGACCAAGAGTATTGGGCAACTAGAGAGGCCTGTAGGACCCTGTGCCAGGCCCTCGCTCACTGGTCTCTTTAAAGGACCCATCCTTGCCACCCAATCATCTGTATTGCTTTAGCACCTGGTTAGGCTTCCCACCACCACAAATATTGCTAATTGAGTGGGGTGGGTTTAAACCACAATTTATAAATGTTCTCACTTTGAACTCACAGGTCGCTGACCACATAAGCCCTCTAGAACAGCAAGCGGGTCCCACTGCTGAGGGCCCTTTTAGTCTACGTAACTGGAAGGCTGAGAAATGTGAATGGGTCTCCAAGAACAAAGTTGTCCAAAAGACTCAACGCTGTGGGCAGACAGATGTCTGCTGGGACAAAATCCTTTTGCTGGCCAGGTGCTCAGCTGGTTAGAGCATTGTTCTACCCCCCCGTCAGGGCACATACAAGAATCAACTGATGAATGGATAAGTGGAACAACAAATCCATATGTCTGTCTGTCTCTATCTCTATCAAAATCAATTAAAAAAACACGTCTTGCAGTAAATGCCATCTATCCACCTGCCACCTGCACACAGAACTGGAAGCTCTGATTACCAGCCTCCCAAGGTGCTTTGAAACAGTGACTGTTTATTCAGCGCCCACAGATTTGGCTTCCCTTGGGAAGGCAGCCTGAGCAGAACTAGAGGTACTCAGGCCATAGCCAGCCCGTGTCCTGGCTCACAGCCACCTGCTATTTCTCACCTTCACATAAACCTTCCAGGTTTCAGCCAAGGTGCTGATGGCATAACCCTGAGGTCGACAGGAAGCCGAGAATGGGTAGGGCTGTGTGGCTTGAGTCACCAACCTGAGGAGGAGCCTTGGGACCCTATGGTCCAGCCTCCCTATGGTCCATGCACCCAGGAAGTGGGAATGACTTAGTCACAGGTCCCCTTGGGGCTGGAGTCCAGGCCTCCCCACTGCTCAAGGTGACTCACATTCTGAGACTCACTGGGCCACAGCTCAGCCCAGGGGCAGGGGGCATGTTCAGGGCCCATGTCAACGGAGCCTGTGAAGCCAGGTACACAAACTGTGGCCTCATCACAGAGCGGGCAGCGAAGCTAAGGCCTGAGTAACGTTGCAGGGAGGTTCTAGACCAGCCTGCCATTTCAACGCATCGGAGGAGGTTCCCAGCACGTATGGAGAACGAGAGGAGAGGAGGGAACGAGGACGGGATAAAATCTGGACAATCTACCGAACAGACAGCGGGTTCCTGGGTGACTGCGAGCAGGCGCAGTGCGGTGGGAGAGAGATTTCTACCCAAAGGCTCTCGGCACGAGAGGCTTCCGTAGGCAAGGAGGGTGACTACTCAACCCTCAGAAGGATCACAGGGAGTTAAGATGAAAACAATTACTAATAATGCCCTTCCCCCAGAGGCACACGGGCAGGGGCTCTTCCCGTGGCTGGCTGGAGTCCACCAAGTACACGGTGGCTCGTGACCCCTCATTCCTCGGGCTAAGTGCCTGTCCCGGGAAAGCAGCACTTACATGCCTCACTACCACTGACTTGGAGTCTACTCTGGCGCTCTCCGAGAGCCTCCCCCACAACCGGACGCCCAGGGGTGTCCCCTGAAAGCCTGCTGGCCTCGTGCTCAGGTTCCCATACCACGTCTCAACCTGGACAAGGTGCTCTCTCCCTGGTGACCACAAACACATCCCTGAGCCACCAGGCCTGGGCGCGACCCTCTGCCATCCCTCGCCCCCTCCGGAGGGCTGTTCACAGCGTTATCCTCAGTCTCAGGTTAAAACCCCGGGGGCTGCGCTGTGGGCCGAGCAGCAGGGGACCCAGGGCGGGAGAGAGCCCGCGGGCCGTCCCGGGGGCCCCGTGGCCAGCGTGTGAAGGCGGCATCGGACACATTTTCAATCGGTGTTAAGAACTGCAAGCATTTTCTCGTTAAAGGAAAATCAAATAAATAATCAACTAAAAAGAGAAAAAACGGAAAGAGTGACGGAATAATCAAAGAAAGCCCTTCGGAGCGGAAGAGTTTCTTTTCTGTGATAAGCTGCTTTTACTTTGTTTCTTTGGCTCTCACTCCATTGCTGGAGCCTGATCCTCAAAAGATACCCTAGAGGACTCCCTGAAGTCGGGGTGTCTCAGGTCCGTGAGAAATTTGGTGGGAGTAAGAATGTGAGTAGAACCTGCGGGAGAACAGAGGCCAGCTGACTGCTTGAACACAGGCACGGAACAGGAACATGCCAACGTAGTGCAGGCCAGTGAGATGGGAGAAAGCAGGACACACGAGCACGCACACGCACACAGGCACGCACACGCACACGCACACGCACACGCACTGCAAGGATGGCTGGCATGCACAAAAGCAGGTGAGGCCACACAGCGGACGTCGGCTGTCTGAGCGAGGCCCCTCCACAACCGTGGGTCACTGCATCTCCCCAGGTTATAGCACCTCCCAACGGGGAACCTCAGGTCAGGGCCACGCCTGGCTATGACAGCTTCTGCCCAGGAAAACTGTGTTTGAGCTAAGAATTATCCAACACACGCATGCAACACGTATGCAAGCAGGGAGCTTCATCGCGGGGGGCCTACAATACAGGGAGAAATGGCGACCAGATGGGGGCGCTCCAGGGAGCAGGGACGGGAGGAAGAATGTTCAATCCCCCCACTGAATGATGCTTCCCGGTCTCTCTTGAGACACCAGGGATGAGCCCGTGGCTGGTGTGTAGAACCTGCTCCCTCTGAGAGCCTGGGGGCACCGTGACTTGGCCACTCCAACGGAGGGGCATGTGAGGTAAGGGGCGAGGGCAGGACCCGGCCAGGTAGGATGTGCCCATAGCCTCTTGCCAATTACTATCAAGAGGAATCCGGGCAAGTGCCACTCCCTTTTGTTAAGGGAAAGGAGGGACTGAAGAAAACGTGGAGAAAGCAAGATTTTTCTCAGCTTCCTCTTTCTCTCCCAACCCTGGAACTGTGGGCGTGCCTACACGTATGATAAGTAGAAACACCTCTCGCTGAGTCAAGTCGGCTCCTTCCTTTCTTCTGGAAAACCATCAGGAAATCACAGACAGGGTGCGAGAGACCGGGAAGCAGTAGGGCCGGAGGGGAACCCTGGGCAGAGGCCGGCACGCCTCGGCAGTATCTGCTCACACCCGTGTCCTGTCTGTCCATCTCCCACGGAGAGGTAAGGAGGGGTCAGAGTTACCTTCCTTTCACCGAGCACCTCGGTGTGAGGCCCAATGCCAGGACACCGACAAGTCCCGCTCAGGCCTAGTTTGGGCTGTAAGTGGGTGTCCTTAACCTGTTTGGTTGGCTAAGGAGACAGCAGCCTGGAGAGGTGGGGCGCATGCCCAGGTGACCCACACACAGGGCAGAGCAGACAGTGGGCCTGGGCTGCTGAAGTCTGTGTCAGGCCCCTCCCCGCCAAATGCAGACATGAGGAAGGAACCCTCACCCCTTAGCTTCTGCCGACCCTGAACAGCTCTAGAGACGACGCTTGGCAGGGGCGGGGGAGTCGAGGACAGAATGACACACCAAAGCATGGAATGGAGCCCAGTGCGGAGAAGCAGCCCCTCCCTCGGGAGACATGCCCACTCACCTATCAGCACCTCCCACTTGCCGTTGGCCTGGGTCACCTCGTAGGCGCAGCGCATCTCGCTCAGGCTCACGCCTCCCAGGATGAAAATGATGAGGCGCGGACCACTGCGGTACTCGCCCGGGGCCTTGTTCTTATGCCAGTGACCATAGCGGGCGCTGAGGGGGCGGGAGGAGAGAGAGATCAATCATGTTCACCCGCATCAAGTACCTGCACTTCATACCTGCGCGACGCGTTTACATGTTCGTTCTGCACGGCGACCACAGAGAAGCTGCGCGGTGAGGAGCGCCCTGCTGCCACCCGCCAGTCTCTCAGAAACATGCAGGCAGAGCCAGGCTCAGGTCGGCTTTCCTGTTCGTCCAGGAGTCTACCCCCGGGGGCACGTGTTCCTAGGCTGGAATGGGCACTCTGCTGGCAGCGGGCAGGAACAGCAGAGTCAAAGGAACAGCAAATGTGCACAGATGCCTCTCTGGGCCAGGCCTCTCTGCACTGAGAGGAAGGGCCTCATGGGCGGGTGGCGCTGTCAGGGCCGGCCTGCCCCCGGCTGAGATGGGCACAGCGAGAGGGTCTCAGGGGCCATGCTGTGTCACAACAGGACTACGATGTAGCTGACAAGCCACCAGAGCCAGTGCCCTCACTGCCGCCTTGCCCGCTCAGGGAGTCTCACCTGACGGCGGTGGTGCTGAAGGAGGCAGAGGAGCGGGTAGAGATGTAAGGGTAGTGCTTGGTATCGAGCTTGTCCTCAATGGTGTCCTGGAAAGAACAGAGACTGATGTTGCCCAGCCTGTGCAGCTCAGTGGTTGAGCGTCAGCCCATAAACCAGGAGGCCATGGTTTGTTTCAGGTCAGGGCACAGGCGTGGGCTGTACAAGAGGCAACTGAGCGATGATTCTCTCTCATCACTGATGTTTCTCTCTCTCCCCTCCTCTCTCCCTCTCTGAAATCAACATAAATATATAAAAAGAAAAGAGACCGATGTTAGGTCTGCCACCTGCTGGAAAAGGGCTGATGGAACCAGGTGAGACTTCAAAGAACAAGCCACTTAGTGAAAACCATGCCAGGCTTGCAGGACCCAGACCCCTCCCTGCTGCCCAGGGCAGTGCCCAGGGTGGAGAGGATGCTCCAGGACCAGCCGACACGCTGGGACGAGTCTGTAGGTCTGCTCGTTAAGAGAAATTTTTAAAAATTGCATTGATTTTTCTTGCTTCGCTTTCAGTTAATTCTTTTTCTTCCCTCTTTTACAGTCTATGTGAGACTGTGCTGTATTCTGTCCCATAAATTCCTGACACCATCAGTCTCATAGAAACTAGGCACAGGCAGTCTGAGGCAGGAGAAAGCCTTCCACCCTCAGTTACCCAAGGGGCTAATTATCTGGTGGGTGGATCCCAGCTCCCCACCTCCTGCTGCCTAGAAACCTACCCTCACCCTACCAGCTACCATGCACAGCCCACGCATCTCCCTGGGGGTCCCGGGAAGAGGGGCAGAAAGGGGAGCAGAGAACAAAGCAGGGATGAGCAAGGGGCATGGCTTTACCTCTGCAGCAAGCCAACAACTGTAGCTGGTTTCAGATGTCTCCTGTTCACCCAGCCTTTCGGTTTTAAAAACAGGAAGCTGCCTGACTCACTGTATATACTTAACATATATTTATTTTAACGTACAATTCAGTACGAACACCTGCTCTGCTGAGTCAACAAAGGGATCCTGAGCAAGTCTCTCTATTCTCCGACCCCAGGCCCATCTGCCTGTCAAGTGAGGAGTTGGACAGATTAGCTCTAATCCCACCCCCAACATCCAGCAGGTGGGATTCTACGCAGGCTTCTCTGACCTACAAGAAGAGATGGGAGGGACAGGCACCTTACAAACGTGAAACACCTACTATGCACAAAGCATGAGGCCAGAGGACGTGGCCGCTGAGGGCACAGTACCAAGGTATAAAAAGATGAGCCAAACACCAAGCAGCGTCCATGCACCAAGAACCTCCCTCCCACAGGCTCCTGGAGTCCAGGCGGCCTCTATGGGGTGGGGTGAACAGGTGGGGTGGTGGATGGCACAGTGAGACAGGATGGGGACTTGGAAGGAAGAGGCTTCAGGAAGTGGGAAGGAGAGCGAGAACATTCCAGACAAGGGGTGGGTTTGAACAGAAGAGCAGAAGCAGAACTATGCTTGGCAGGGTCTCTGGTTGGCATGGAGGACTGAGGGACGGGATAAGTGGGCTGGGCTCACATTCCAGAGGCCCACCCACACCTCAGTATGGAACTCACTACCCATAGGACCTTTGGATGCTGTGACCTGTTGGGTCCTCTGGGTGGGGTCTCTACCGAGGGGTCTCCACCTCCTGCTGCCTGGACATCACGTGGTCTCGGGGGCCTGCACCTGCTCTGTTGGGTCTGCTCTTCATCAGCCCCAGGACAAGACACGCCACGAGGCTGAGAGAGCTCCCGGAAGCCAGACCTTCGGGGGTCACGGCCCCTTCTCGGCGACGGAGCTGGACGCATGAGGCCTTTACGTGAAGAGCCCTGGGCCAGGTGTCCGTCTCCACCCCCTGCCCATCACTGACCTCCATAATGTCCTTAATGATCGGGGTCCATCGCGACAGCTGGTAGGTCTGCTCGCTGATGCGCTCCTTCCGTTCTGGCTTGCTCCTGCGACGCAATGTCGACTGGACGCAAACATACGAAGTTAGACTGTCAGGGCCACGGGGACCCGGGTGCCCTGCCGGCCTCCTGTCGGAACGCAGCACACACCAGCGAGTGGGAGCGTTTCCCCGGAAAAGCCAGATACACGCCCTTCTAGGCACTGGGGCACAGTTGGTTCTTTCTTTCCCTTTTTAATACTTCATTTTTTTGTTCTTGTTTTTTATTTTTGTGGTTAGTCCTCACCTGAGGATATTTTTCCATTGGTTTTTAGGGAATGTGGGGGAGAGAGGGAAAGACAGAGAGAAGCATCGATGTGAGAGAGACCCATGGGTTGGCTGCCTCCCGTGCCAGGGCCTGGGCTGGGAAGGAGCCTGCAACCAAGGTACGTGCCCTTGACTGGAACTGAACCCGGGACCTTTTGGTCCACAGGCCGACGCTCTATCCGCTTAGCCAAACGGGCTAGGGCTTATTTTTTAATTTCTTAAATTGATCCTTTGAGAGGAAGGAAGGAGGAGACAGAGGAGAAACACTGATGTGAGAGCAAAACGTTGGTCAGTTACCTCCTGCGTGCACCGGACCAGGGACCAAGCCTGCATACGCCCTGAACGCAAATCCAACTGGCAACCTTCTGGTGTTGGGGACAAGCCCAACCACTGAGCCACACCAGCAAGGGCCAAACTTGGCTTTTTCAAGTCATGGCAAGTGCAGGTCCAATTTAAAACTAAAATCCAGGTAGTTAAAAAGAATCGTTTGCTGTCGACTGACACCAGGAGAAAACACTGCTTAGGGCATGACTCACTCTTTGATTCTGTTTCAACAGCATGGGAGGTGCTGAAGGGATCGTCTCCATTCTCACCGTGGTCCCTCTGGTGACCATGGGTCTAAAAATGCCTGTTACAGGTCTCTGGTCTGGTGGCTCCAGATGGGCTCTTCCTCATCCCGGGCCCCCCGCCCCCAGCCTCTCCTCGAGCCCTCTGTGGGCTGGGCCTCCCGGACAAGCAGCCCGGACTTGGTCCTGGACCAGCGGCAGTGTTGATTCTCAAGGAGGAAGCTGTCTGGCATCCAAAGGCAGAGCCAGGCCGACCTGCAGGTGCGGCTCCCACTGGGCTGGTGCACAGCAGGGCTCGGCTTGGGCGATGTGCTCCATGCCTGCATGTGCGCATCAGGGCTCCTGGCGCTAACCTGTTACTCACATCTTGGTGTCTTCATGCCTCTGATTTTACCTGCTCGCTCTCTCTCGGTGTTGAGTGTGTGCCTCATAAGCTGCCTAAGTAGTTAGCGGTGAAGAGAAAAGACCCACCAGCTTCTCTTCTGCCCCTCCCCCCCGACACCACGCGCGAGGCTGGCCCTTACGTCGGTGACGATGGGCACGCCCAGGTGCGCCATGTTGGTGATGATCTCGCTGTCCTCCGGGGGGATCTGGGCGTGCTGGATCAGTTTGTTCAGGTTTTCTTCAGTGATGCCTGAGAGAACAAAACCCGTCACCACAACCGCCCCTGCACGGTGCACACTCAGAGGCCCAGGGCACCGCCTGGCGGGAGGGGGGCAGTGCCCCTTCTCCTCAGCATTGGTGGAAGTTAACCTGCTCATTGCAGCCACTTTACCGTAAGGCAAGGACAAGATCAGGACTCCTGTTCCACGCTAACCGCTCCATCCTGGGCTGCAATCATCAGCAATTCCCACTCATGATCTATGTTTTCCTTGGTTCCTGCTCCTCAGTTACCCCTGCCACCCTGGGCCCTCACCCAAGTCAACATGGACACGAGTCTCTGTGCCCATCTTTTTGCATAGCGGACACATATGGGCAACTATGACGGGGTAAAAATCAGTTATTTAAAGGCACAGACTACAAGTGTGGCGAGTTCAAGGTGTCTGGCAGACGCACCCCCTGCTTTATGGGCTTCCCCTTGGCCCTTGTCCTCGGCTGTGAGTCCCAGACCATGGGTTGACCCTAGAACTACTGGGGGCACAGCCTCCAGCGGAAGCTGATTTGCCTGAGTTATATTTCCCCAAACGTAAAGAGCCGCTGGGATCTTCTTGTCAAATACCCTTCCTACCCCTTGTAAACCACTCTCCCACCTGCGTGGGCCCCCAGCTCCCCTCCTCGTGCCCCACCACCCCTACCATTCTTGAGAAAGATGTAGAGGAGGATGATGCGGATTTTGTCGTAAGTGCTGACATTTGCGTCTAGCAGAATGGGGACGATGGCTCTCATGGGGTCCTTGATCTTCTCGCCCTCAGCGTCCGTGCCCATGGCCAGGTCCTGCAGAAACACATGGCGTTGGCCCCACTTCTGGTGACAGTGTGGACAGGCGGTGACTGTCGGGAAACGGCGGGTCCGTAACGTCTGGGATTGGGGCTGGTGGGGGAAGGTCTGGAGCAGGTACTGCTACTCTCACGACGCCAGCTAGCACCCGTGTAACTAGCACCACTTCCTAGACCATCAGTGGGGGAAAAGCTCCAGGTTTCACTTTTGATGACTTGCCATCTTGTTTCAAGTTCGCTGTTCCCTTCCAGAGGTGCCAGTGAACCCTGTGCCAGCCTCAGGGGAAGCTTCGAGCCAGGGCAGCAGGCTCAGCCCATCAAGAGCTATTGGTCCTGTTCTCAGAGGCCAGCGGCTGCAACTTCCTCTGTGCCTTTCACAGAAGGTGCCTGACAGTCCCCTTTTTCCCCTCAAGATCCCAGGACAACTATTATGGCCTCAAGTTCACGGCCTCTTCCCAGTCTGGGTGGGAGGAAGGCAGGCCCCTCTCCTAGGCCTCTTCACCTCTCAGTCCCACCACCAGCCTCACGGATGTTTGTTCAGCAGGACCTGACTCTCACACTTTCCAAAAGGCAAATGAACTGTAACTAGTTGACCAAATGCTACTGCGCACTCCGAGGGCTGATCCCATCTGCGTTTTTACTGAGGCAGAGGTAACCCCCCTTCTGGCGGTGAAGGCCTTTTGGAGAGGATGCTTGTGTCTGCCAAGATCCCCTGGGAAACTGACGGGTTTGGCAGGGCTGCGTCCATTCAAAGAGAGGCAATGAATCGGGGCAGGTCTCTCAAACCTAAGCGGAGCCCATCCCATCAAACCAGAAGATGTAAACCTCAGCATCACACTGAGAACTTGAGCTGTTTTTACTGTGAAGAGGGGCTTCTGCTGAGGCCTCAGGATGGCTGAGTGCCCTCTCTCCCCCGGGAAGCTGCCCCTGGCTGGGTCATGTCATCACACTAGAAGAACTGAGTGCCAGCTTACAGACGCCACACTACACCACACTGCCAGAGGTCACGGCAGCACTGTAGTTCCCTCTGCAGATGAGGATAATACAGAGAGAAATGGGCACAGCAAACAAATCCGTGACAGAGACACAACTCAAATCCCAAACTCTGACCGTAGAGCCCTGAGATCGGGGAGGCGGGGGCGAATGCCCCACCTGCCACTGCACTACCCGAGGCCTCCGACGCTGCTGTGGCTGCGGCAGGAGGAAATACATTCGGGTATAAAACTCAGCCGGCCCCGCCCTGTAGGGCTCAGAGCCGTTGAGAAGCCGGACATGCACAATCCACGCGGCACGGCACTCCAGACCGTCCCGTCCCTACCCTGGAGAGCGTGCGGCACTGGCTCGTGAGGTGAGAGCACGAAATCTCGTAGGCTTTCCCATCTCTACGTCCTGATTCTGCAGGATGTGCAAGGTCAGAGGTTAAACTTCTGCTGGCTAAGTGGTTACGGCAGGAAGGGAAGGAAAGGATCCTACCTGCTCCACCCGGCAGAGCTTATCCACGGTGCCTTGGTAATGCTTCATGCAGTCCTCGGCAAGATGCAGGTGGGTGGAATACTAGGAGAAAGCAGAGTCTGTGATCAAGAACTACTCACTGACATGCGTGCCACCTACCGATGATGCATAAAACCGGGCAGACAGCAAAGAGCCACCAGCCTCATGCAGGCCGGCACACAACCGCCACAAGGCAGGGCGTTATGTTTCAGGACAGACGGACAAACCACATTCGAAGGGTCAAGAGGAAGGAGGAATCCCTCGTGGGATGGGATGATGGCTGCACAATGTGCCCACAAACTCTTCGATACTAGTCCCTCCAGGAGGAGAGCTTAGTTCCCCCCTCCTGGAGTGTGGGCTGGATTTAGTGACTCGCTTCTAAGGAACAGCGCGGAGGAAGCGATGGGTGACGCCCCGCATCAGGACCGGGAGGGCATGTGACTTCTTTCCAGCTCTCTCCTGGGTCACTCACTCCGGGGAAGCCAGCTGCCATGTCACGATGGCACTCCAGCAGCCCCGCGGCGAGGTTGAGGAGAAGAGGAATAGTTAGAATAAAGAGAGAAAGATGAAGAGGAGAAAAGTCGCAGGAAAGAAGCTGTCTACCCCAGCCTCCCATTTTTGACTAATAAAAATGGAAGACGGCTCTTTCCCTGCTGCCGCAGAGCTGCGCGGAGGCGGAGGCTTGGGTGCGTTCAAGATTCGGCTCTCCCCATAACCCACCGCCATGGCCGAGGAAGGCATCGCTGCCAGAGGTGTAATGGACGTCAATACTGCTCTCCAAGAGGTGCTTAAGACCGCCCTCATCCACGACGGCCTCGCGCGCGGGATCCGAGAGGCGGCCAAAGCCTTAGACAAGCGCCAAGCCCACCTCTGTGTACTCGCATCCAACTGTGACGAGCCTTCATGTCAAGTTGGTGGAGGCTCTGTGTGCTGAACACCAAATCAACCTAATTAAGGTTGACGACAACAAGAAACTAGGGGAGTGGGTAGGCCTCTGTAAAATCGACAGAGAGGGAAAACCCCGTAAAGTGGTTGGTTGCAGTTGCGTGGTGGTTAAGGACTATGGCAAAGAGTCTCAGGCAAAGGATGTCATCGAGGAGTACTTCAAATGCAAGAAATGAACAAATAAACTTGGCTTTTGTTTATCATGTAAAAAAATAAATAAATAAAAATAAAAAAATGGAAGACAGCCCTGACCGGTTTGGCTCAGTGGGTAGAGCGTCGGCCTGCGGACTGAAAGGTCCCGGGTTCGACTCCCGTCGAGGGCATGTACCTTGGTTACGGGCACATCCCCCGTAGAGGGTGTGCTGGAGGCAGCTGATCAAAGTTTCTCTCTCACTGATGTTTCTACCTCTCTACCCCTCTCCCTTCCTCTCTGTAAAAAAAAAATCAGTAAAATATATTTTTAAAAAAATGGAAGACGGCTGGAGATCCGTGGATGTCAATGATGCGGTTAGTTGCTAGGACTCCGAGACACCTTTCTGACGCTGATTACACTCACGAGCCCACTCAGCCACTCTGGATCTCCATACCTTGCTGAGCTCCTTCTGGTACTGGGGCATCTTCTTCAGCATCTGGGACAGGTCCCGCATCGTGGTCTGTAAGGAAAGGAAAGCGGACGATGTTCTGTGATGCACAAGGGCAGGTGTGTTCAGAGTGCCAGGCCTCTGCTCAAAGAATTACTGACGCAAACAGCACGACTGTCTTATAGGTGGAAAGCTGAGCTCCGGAGCCCAGCAAGTATGTTTTGTCTGTTGGACTAGAAAGTTCTGAGAGCATAGCTCTTGCCAGGGAAGAACACGTTTTTGTCCATCCACTGCCTCTCTGCATCCCCAGCTTAAGCACGCTCATGCTGAGGAGACTGGGGGACAGAAGGGGGAAGGTGAAAAGGCTGGGATCTGCATCCTGGCAGGTGAAAGGGGTCTGCTTACTCTCTAATTGTGTGACTCACCTAATCACACTCATTTATCCAACAAGAATTTATTGAATTACTACTACATTCCAGACACTTTTAGATGCTGGATATACAAGGAACAAAAAAAATTTTTTCCCCCCAAGTATTTCTGCCTTGAAGGACCTCACATTTGGCAGAGGAACTATCCCGTTGAGTGGCTTGGCCTCTCTGTGGGTGTCAGTGTGGGTGCACAGAGCAGAGGCACATCACCAGGCTAGGGAGGAATAGGGAAGGTTCCTGCTCCTCCCCCCAAAAACACTGGCCGGTGTGGCTCAGTGGATTGAGCGTTGTCACATTCACCAAGAAATCCCCAGTTCAATTCCCAATCAGGGCACATACCCGGGTTGCAGGCTCAATCTCCAGTAGGGGGGCGTGCAGGAGGCAGTCGATCAATGTTTCTCTCTCACTGATGTTTCTCTCTCTCTCTCTCTCTCTTTCTCTAAAAATCAATAAAAACATTTAAAAACAAAAAAAAAAACATGACACCTGAGCAAAGGCAAGGCCCAGATAAGGAGCTCAGGTGTGGCTGGAGCAAGGTGGTGGGGACAAGAAGGAGTGAGACAGATGTCCGAGACCAGAGAGTCCTGGAGTCTGATGACCCAGGTTCCATAAGATGTGTCAGCAGGTGGGGCTTGATCTCCTGGGAACGGGAAGTGGATAAATGGCTTTAAGCCAGGGAGTGATACAATCAGAGCTTATCTCCCTCTGCTGATGGGTAAGCCACTCTGTAAACAGCAGGATAAGGAGAGGCCCAGGAAAGTTAGGTCATGAATTCTAATTCCTCCACAAGCTAGAAAAGGCTTCACAGTTCTTGCAGCTTAAAATGAATCATGACCCAAAACAGCAAACATGGATCCGCAGAGTGAAAAAAAGAAGCTCTCTCTAAATATCAGAAGATGGGGTTCCGGATCTCAGTCTTGAATGCAAAAGTAAGACAAAACGATCACGGACGAAGGGAAGACTATGGCCCAGCTCCCAGGAGGAAGGGCAGGGCGGGGCAGGGCGGGGCAGGGCA
>PVJC01032055.1:0-20188 GCA_004026665.1 Murina feae
TGAGACCAGGTGAGTGTTTGTTGCTCGATGTGAACCGTCCCGCGGCACCGGAGGATGCCCATTTTGCGAGGATTGCTTGCCTCGGGTCTCCGTACAGCCTGGGGCGGGATGGGGCATCCTTCTCAAGGTACGGGCTGCCGCCAGGGCCGCTGAGGCCTGCAGGCCGCGCCGACTCTATTGTGTGAGATGTCGGAGGAGGCGGAGCGGAAGCGCGGCCGCCATTTCCTCGCCTCCACGCTGGCGCCAGGCCGGGCCCCCTGCGGCTTGGTCCTCGGGTAACCAGAGCCCGGGCGGCTTGGGCGGCCGGCCCATTGGCTTTTAGGAGGGTGTTTGGTGTTGGAGTCGTCGGGTTGGGACCTGTGCACGGACTTGGTTCTGATTGAGGCGCCGCGGGCCCGCAGGATGCCTGGGGGGGAGCAGTTTAATTTGAACTATTTCCAGGTCTGACCCTCATTCCCCCTCTACGCAGTCTGCTTCGACGCCAGGATCCACTCAGAGACCAAGAGACCATGATGTTGGGTACCGAAGGCGGAGAGGGATTCGTGGTGAAGGTTCGCGGCTTGCCCTGGTCGTGCTCGGCGGACGAAGTGCAGCGTTTTTTTTCTGGTGAGTTTGAAGCGAAGGCGGGAGCTCGCAGTCAGGGCTGCGGGGCGGGCGGCGGGCCGGGGGGGCCGGGGAGGGAGGGGCGGGCCCGGCCCGGCTTGGGGCGCCCCCTGGCGGGGCGCGGGCGCCGGCGCAGCCGTTCCCGCTGGGCTGCTCGCGCCCCGGCGTCCGCTGTTACGCAATGGAAACAGCGAAAAGCCCCGCCCTCCCGCCTTCTGGGCGCTCTCGGAAGGCTGCGGCCTCGCCGGCGGATTTTCCCCCCTTTGTTTTGGTAATCCTCACCCAAGGACGCTTCTTTCATCATTGGTATTTGGAGAGTGCAAGGGAGGGAGGGGGAGAGAGATAGCTATTGATTGCCTCCTGCACACGCCCCAACTTCGCTGTGGATGGAACCTGCAACTCAGGAATGAACCTTCCCTGCGTGGGCGCCGTTCTAACCACTGAGCACACGGGCCAGGGCGGGATTTTTGCCCCTTTACCTACCTTTAAGCACTCGCCTTTCTTTGATGCCTTCGCAAGGAGTTGGATTTCCCCCTCAACCCTAAGAAACTCGCCGAAGTGGCTGGGCAAATAGTAATATTTTGGAAATCTTAAAGTATAACAACTTCACAATTTTGGCACGTCCTTGAAAAGGAGGCATTCGGTTCCTAGAGTTAAACTCACTTTTTAATTTTAGACAGTTTTCCTAATCAGGTGCTTACCTAGTTCTTGATCTGGCTCATTTTACAGTTGAGGACACTGAAGCCCAGGCAAGTTCAGTTGCCTAGTAGTTTTTCCCCAAGTAATGTAGGTTTCTGTAAAGTGTCTGCCAAAATATCCTTGTTGCGTTAGTGTAAGAGTAGACTGATAACAAACTGACTTGGAAGAATTCTGCAGGTTTTGGAAGGACACTTGTAGTGCTGACTATCTGAATTTAGTGTTGGTAACGGAAAGCAACCTCTAAAACAAGAGCCAAGCACACTGGAAGCCACCTTGCATGGGCAAGACTGGGTTTGGCTTCAGCTGTTCAACTTGGAGCTTTTTAGCTTTGTAACATTGATCCCCTTTCAGGTGAGTATTGGCTCTGCGGTTTGGATTGTAATGTCACTGCTAACAAGGTTTGAAATGATCAAAGGTCCCAGACCAAAAGTTGAAACAAATACATTCAGGAAATGCATTAAAATAATAAAGGCTCACAACTAACTTAGTTAGAAGTTACAAATGATGTTAGTGGAGACATTTGCGTAGTGAGCACTTGGATTTTTTTTTTTTTTTTTTAAGAAACTTTGAATATTGGCTTTTTTGATGGATTGAGAATTAAGTTTGATCTGGAGGGGATAACTGCTTAATTGCCGCGAAGAGACGAGGAGTTGGCAGTATCTTGGTTGTTTTAGGCTTTGCATGTCATCTACTTTGTTGAGGGTGTGAATAGGCATTTCATCAGTATCACCCAGAGGTGATTTTAAATTTTAAATTCTGTATTAACGGTTGTTTTCTTTCCAGACTGCAAAATTCAAAATGGGGCTCAAGGTATACGTTTCATCTACACCAGAGAAGGCAGACCGAGTGGCGAGGCTTTTGTTGAACTTGAATCAGAAGATGAAGTCAAATTGGCCCTGAAAAAAGACAGAGAAACTATGGGACACAGATATGTTGAAGGTTTGATTTATGTTGCCCTAGTAATAGTAAATAAACATTAAACACAAGAGATCTATTTTATCCCTCCTGGACTTTAGGTATTTGACCGCATGGAAATGGTCACCTAAGGGTTTGTGGCAGCTCTTCCTAGATTATCTAAAGACCCAGGAAGTCTGAACTTGGTTCTCTAACTTTCCAAAATTGACTAATTCTAAGCACCTCTTTCAGTATTCAAGTCAAACAACGTTGAAATGGATTGGGTGTTGAAGCATACTGGTCCAAATAGTCCTGACACGGCCAATGATGGCTTTGTACGGCTTAGAGGACTCCCCTTTGGATGTAGCAAGGAAGAAATTGTTCAGTTCTTCTCAGGTATGTAGTCGTGTTTGTTGCTGAACAGTGAGTTTTGGCTAGCTCCTGGCAACGTGATTTTAATAGACCTTAAAGTTGAGCAACGTAGATACTTATATGCAGATGAATTAATGATTTCTTCCCGAAGACCTTCATATAATTTAGACTCATCTTAATGGTGGGAATTAAGTATTTTGAAAATGCTAACTTGCCTATATTTAGTATTGTAGTTCAGAGTAGATCTTTGAGGATTGTCCTCAACAGCTTTAACTACTTTCCTCACAATGCTGTTCAGCAAAGTCCTTCAAGTTAAAGGTAAGATCCCTAACCATTAGATTAGTATGAGTTAGGTGGTTGTAATTTATGGCAGGTGTATATATTGTAAGACACGTTGGATCTTGGGACCAGCAATGTCTCTTTATGCAGAAAAACTGGTTTAGCCAGGAAATTCTAAATTTACTAAAAGTCAAAAAATAATTGAATGTCATAGTTTTATTATCTGAAATACAGAGAATGTTTTAAAGTTGTTCTGGGCCTAAAGTATTTGAATGTTTTTATGCTGAAGAGCTGATAAAATTGCATGTTTAGTAGAATGTTTGATCCTATATCTAAAGTACTGTTACTTGATATTCATGATGTCATAAACTGAAATTAAGAACAAGAAAGCCTCTCATGGTTTAGGGTAGTATAAATGAAAATCCTGACTGTTAGATATGTATCAAGTCTTAATACTTTGCCAGAATTTTTGAGATCAAGTCTGTTTTTATTGTTTTATCTAAACTGGTGAGAATTTAATGCTGTCAACGTTAAATATGAACATAATTTCATATCTTCTAGGAAAGTGCTTTAAGCCCTTTTTGTAAGCTTGGGAATGTATCCACGGAAAGGATTTTTCATAGACGGAATTTCCAGAAGTGAATCATACTACTGTTAGAACCTAAAAGTGCATGATTGTGCTGTCTAGATCAGTTTGTTTGCTGAAAGTTTAGATTGTATGTTTGTCAATGATATACTTAAGCAATGTTTCAATTTGTATATAAAATGTTTAAATGTGTAAATTTTTAAAACTTGAAGTTCCACTAACGTAAAACATTGATCTATAAAAATGAGGTAAAAGGTGTTTCTTGATTTTAATAAAACTGTTGTATTTAATGCTTGAAACTTATTAAATTTTTGTGTAATTTTCAACATTGAGTAGATAAGTGTTATTTGTTGAATTCTTAATTCATCCTGTGCTCAGCAAGTTTTTTCTTTGGGCCATGGGTGTGTTAAGAATTGTTATACTTAGTCATAATGGAACTTCATATTACTGCAATGCATATTTAAAGAGTACTTGTTGAAAGCATACCGTTCACCTAAAGTTAAAATTCTGGTTTATTTAAAGCTATAAGAAGAATCATTTCTGGGCTTGTGATGTTAATATTGCCCCCCTACTGGGGTTATTTGTCCTTGGGTTGAAGGGTTGGAAATCGTGCCAAATGGGATAACATTGCCGGTGGACTTCCAGGGGAGGAGTACGGGGGAGGCCTTCGTGCAGTTTGCTTCACAGGAAATAGCTGAAAAGGCTCTAAAGAAACACAAGGAAAGAATAGGGCACAGGTGGGGATGGATGGTTGGTTGGATTTGTCACTTTTCTTATGGTAAAACATTAAATCCATATTCTCTCTGCTTAGGAATAATAAATATCTTCTAGTCCCAATTAATTGATGTTTGGCCACAATTTTCAAACTTTACACTATGCCAAAGTCCTATAATGCATTCAGATTAAATTTCAGATTTTAAAATTGTTCTCCGTTAATTTGGTCTGCTATATAATTTTGTAAGATACCTATTTTTAACCCCAATCAAGTTGAGAGACTATGGCTTTTAAAAAAAATGTAATGCAAACCTGACTTTAGCTGTAACACCCACATAGTAAATTAATATTACCATAAGAAAATGTGATACTTTCTGATCTTGTTTTTAAAGTTGAAATGCAACAAACTTTCTTGCTGTATAAATATTCTGCATATATATTAATAAGCATAGCTTTCAAGAAATTGTCACAAAAGGTTTTATTCTCTTTTCGCTTGTGACTATTTTTCATTGAAGCATGCGCTTACCTATGCTGATTCCTACTAAAAGCATAGGCTGGGGTATTTATTGGCGAAAGAAAATGTGTAGTGTGGGCTAGACTGTTGGTGGAGGCTGGCTTTTTAGCCCACTTGCTATACGTGCTGCCAAAGGATTTAAGACATGAAATGTTGAAAGTTGAGTGGAATCTTTTCCCTCCTAAAAACATTTGTTTGTAGTACTCCTCTCCACCTCTAAAGGTGGGCTTCTCTGCTTTAGAGGAGTGAGTTTTCTGTAAAGTTTACATGAAATAATCTTACAATTGAGTGAATTTCTGGTCATTGCCTATGCAAGTATAAGAAATCTGGCTTTAAATATTAGTCAGTTTCATGGCTATGACTACATTGTTTTCTTGTGTAACTAAATACCTGTATGACATGAACTAATTTTCCCTCTCCCCTCCCCGTTCCCTTCATGAACAATGCTTTAGGTATATCGAAATTTTTAAGAGCAGCCGAGCAGAAGTCAGAACTCACTATGACCCACCACGGAAACTTATGGCCATGCAGCGGCCAGGCCCCTACGACAGGCCTGGGGCCGGCCGGGGGTATAACAGCATCGGCAGGGGCGCCGGCTTTGAGAGGATGAGGCGCGGGGCGTACGGTGGAGGTAGGTGGGGATATGCAGGTGTGAGGAGGGTGGTTTTTGTGTGTTTTCGTTTGATTGATTGTACTTTTTGTCTTGTAGGTTATGGAGGCTATGATGATTATAATGGCTATAATGATGGCTATGGTTTTGGGTCAGATAGATTTGGAAGAGGTAAAGTAAGAATTGAATTTTTCAAGCAAAGGCTACTTACACTCTGTCCATCTAGACCTCAATTACTGTTTTTCAGGAATGTCTGACCACAGATACGGGGATGGTGGCTCTACTTTCCAGAGCACAACTGGACACTGTGTACACATGCGGGGATTACCTTACAGAGCTACAGAGAACGACATTTACAATGTAAGTGTGAGATGGATTCATAAATCAGCTAGTTCAGTAGAGCAGTAAAATTTACCTGGGGTCTTAATTCTGCCTAAGTGAAACGGGGTGTTATAATTTTTTTCTTAACATTTAGAAAGTTTACTTAATTCTCTGAAATACCTTGTATTTAGTTTTTTTCACCGCTCAACCCTGTGAGAGTACATATTGAAATTGGTCCTGATGGCAGAGTAACTGGTGAAGCAGATGTCGAGTTTGCAACTCATGAAGATGCTGTGGCAGCTATGTCGAAAGACAAAGCAAATATGCGTAAGTGTGATTTAACTGTCTCGGGAGTCTTTACAGGTGGTTGTGTGACTGACATGCTAGAGGAATAGAATAGAAAGGATGAATGAGAAATTGGTTTGCTGATGATAGGTTAGCTCTTAGGGATGTTAAAATTTTGTGGGTTTTAAAAATAATTGTGACAGGAGGGATTTGTGGTACATTGAAGTATATGTAACAAGGCAGTTTAGGTGTATATATTTAAGGTAAAAGGCTAGCTTTGGAAAGCTGTGTAATTAAATCAGCTGAGAAGCAGCTAGAATTTTTTTATACCAAAAAATAGTTGAAGTTCAGATCTTTCTTGTTTAAGAACTTAGTATTCTTTCACCAACAGACATTTCATTTTTTCCCCTCTCATTTCAGAACACAGATACGTAGAACTCTTCTTGAATTCTACAGCAGGAGCAAGCGGTGGTGCTTACGGTAGCCAAATGCTAGGAGGCATGGGTTTGTGTAAATATCGCTTTAGTGTCTTTTTTTAAAGCTAACCTTGTATGCCTTTTCTCTCATTTCAGAACACAGATATGTAGAACTCTTCTTGAATTCTACAGCAGGAGCAAGCGGTGGTGCTTATGGTAGCCAAATGATGGGAGGCATGGGCTTGTGTAAATATCGTTAGTTTTTTTAAAAACCAAAACGTTTATATCTGTATAAGTCAATTATATAAGTTAATTTATATTTCATGAGTTTAGCATACTAAGTTAGGCAAAGGAAAAAGTTTTTATTTGAATTTTGGGTCTGACTTAAATCCTTGAATTATGTAAAACTAAAAAAGATAACTAATTTTTAATTACTTTGTGGGGGGCATTAAGGAAACAAGTGGAATTGTCTATATAGTATAAATCTAAAGTGAATGACTTAGCAAAAAGCATAGGATCAAAATAAATTTTTGGACAAAATTTGTTGGGCATAATTAGGTGTTCAGTGATACCTGTGTAATGACATAGCCTTACTATATCAAGTTATGGGAAACAACCCCACTAATTTCAGTTAAACAGTTTCATAAGGTTTTCTCAAAATGCCACTATGGAATCATTTGGATTTAGTCCTGCTGATGTGTATGCTTTTGGCCAGTTGGTTTATAAATGTTTGACTAGCTCAAATGATTAGAAAGGTAGTCTGTTCATAGAAAATAGGCAAAGGGTTACAGTAATGTAAGATCAAGACTCGAAATCATAGATTTAGTTACAAGCCCGGTACCACTAGGTACCACATTACATAAGGAACAAGGTTCTAATGGTCTCTTAACTTAACAGCAAACCAGTCCAGTTATGGTGGCCCAACCAGCCAGCAGCTGAGTGGTGGTTATGGAGGTGGCTATGGCGGCCAGAGCAGCATGAGTGGATATGGTAAGTGTGTTTTTTAATATACTTGCAGTAAGTTTTAGGTAGGTTTCTTTTAGTTGGGGAATATGCAGGCTCCTTTTTTGGCAAAATTGGGTTATTAAATATATGCTTTTGATCCTGTTAAAACAGTTTTTAATAGCTTAATTTGCAGACCCAATTAATGGGATGGAGGGGGGAGTGTTCTATAAATTAAATAAGCAGCTTGGAATAATGTGGTCAGAAAACATCTGCCTCTGTGTATTAAAACATTAAATAAACAATTCACTTTTTCTGTCTTTTGGTTAGCGTATTAAATTCATTTTAGATGGAGGGAGAATTGAAAATAGTAAAATGGGGGTTGGGTTCAGGACCGTATTTACTAGTCAGTTAACCTAGGATTGGTTTTTTTTTTTCAATTGGTCTAAAGAATGGTGATTTTGGTATTATAGTCTTACCCTACAAAATCCTTTTGCAGACCAAGTTTTACAGGAAAACTCCAGTGATTTTCAATCAAACATTGCATAGGTAAATATTTTCTCAAAAAATATAATTTAAATTCCCAATAGCAAATACTGATATGTTGTGCTGATACTTTTTCTATAGCAGTCAATGGCTCTGACTTAACTCCATGGAGGCTGCCATTTTGGGCACAGTGAGTTGCCTTTAGTCCCACTCTCACTCCTGCCCACCATGAATAGGAAAAGCAAGACTGCCCCTGTGCTCCCTATTCATATACGCCATTCGATGGACACGTTGTTTATGGTAAAATTTAAAAAAATGCCTTGTTTAGTTTTAGAAACATGAAGTAATTTTGCAATTTTTGAAAAACACTAGTTTTCCTTTAAACTTAATTTTCCATGTTGATCCTGAAGCACCTGCTTTCTAAATGGTAGCACGAGAGTCTGGCAAGATTTGGTACTGCAGAGAAAAGGGGTTACTTGAGACTTGTTTGGAGTCGGGAGTCCCTTTTCCCAAACATGCTTCTCGCCACTTGGACAGCAGCCATTTGTACTCGTATTCTTTCCAAACTTTTTCCTGGAATGCGATATTTTACCTGACTGATAACGTGATACTTCTCCTGACTTGTCAAATTGATCTCTCTGCAGGCAGCCAAGGAGCAGTGAACAGCAGCTACTACAGTAGTGGAAGCCGTGCATCTGTGGGAGTGAACGGAATGGGAGGGATGTCTAGCATGTCTAGTATGAGTGGTGGATGGGGAATGTAATTGATCCTTATCACTGACTCTTGGTCAACATTATTTTAAAGAAGAAAAAACAAACAAAACTTAACAGTTTTGCAATACCAGCTTGTGATTTATGCTTACTCTAAGTGGAAATCAGGATTGAATTAAAGACTTACAGGTTCATTATTTTTGAACACAAATATTCATCTAGGATGTAACAACTAAGTTGAGTAAACTATAACTGTTAAACAATTTTTAGCTTTTCTCAAGTTAGTTCTCTTGTAGGATGTACTTAAGCAGTAAGTATATTTAGGTTAAAGAAGTTGAATTATGTTAAATGTTGCTCTTACATCGAACACTTCATGGAAGCATGTTGAAAAACATGCTTTTTTGTAAAAATAGGAGCTGTGTCTACAATTAAAAGTGAAACGTTTGGCATGTTTGTTAATTCTAGTTTCATTTAATAACTTCAAGGCATGTAAGTTTAAGCTTTTTTTTTTTTTTTTAAGTTAATGGGCAAATTTTGAGACGCAATACCAATACTTTAGGATTTTGGTCTTGGTGTTTGTATGAAATTCCGAGGCCTTGATTTAAATCTTTCATTGTATTGTGATTTCCTTTTAGGTGTATTGCGCTAAGTGAAACTTGTCAAATAAATTTTCCTTTTAAAAACTGCACTTTGTCTTGTCTGTGCTTCAGTGTCATATGGACTGTTTCTTGGTGCTCTATGCCTGCCTGGGCATAGGTGACTGGCCCATGTCTCTGGCTGTGACAGAGAGGCTCCCCAGTTGAGGCTGTTGTATAGAGGTCTTCAGACTTCCCTCCAATACAAGGTAATCATGGCTTTGGGCCCCTTGTGGATGGGCTCTGTGTTTGTGTACTGCCTTTGACTTGCTAAGCACTTGCACAAAGCAGAGGCAGAACTGTCCTCACTGCATGCTGCATGTCCACAGAGGCCTTCAGGCATGGTTGAGGAGGAAGCATACAGGCAAAGGGTGGCTGGAGCTGTCCTTCACAATTGGATGGCATCTCTCCAAGTTTATTTTATATGGATTTTTAGATGGAGGGAGAGAAAAACATTGATTGGTTGTTCCACTAATTTTTGTGTTCATCGGTTGATCCTTTTATGTCCCTGACCAGGGACCGAACCTGCAAACCTTCGTGTGTAAGGACAGCTCTTGAATCAACTAAGCTACCCAGCCAGGGCTCCTTTGTTTTTTGTTAATCATGACCAGAGGATATTTTTCCATTGGTCTTTAGGGGGAGGAAAGATGGAAACGTAGATGTGAGAAACACATCGATTGGTTTCCTCCTGCATGACCCCTGACTAGGACCTGGACCAGGGAGGGGACCCTTTGTTCTGCAGACTGGGGCTTTATCCACTTAGCCAAACTGGCTAGGGCTGAGTTTTTGTGTGAAGTGCCCCCTTGCCCCAAACTAGAACATTTGTTTAGAAAATTTCAGAGGTGGTGAAAACTGTAGAAGAAATGGGTTAAGGAAACAAGTTGTTACATAGGTTAAAAAAAGGGGCCCTTGGAGGTTGGAAGATAATGGGTAAATGCCTTGGTGGGGGGGAGGTGCAGGTGTGTTCCTTAGGAGGGAGAACTCAAGTTTTCTTTTTCAAATTGAGGTTTTAATCTTAATTTTTGCCTCATTCCCAAAGATCAAAGACCACTTAGGACAAACATGTCAAACTCAACGGCTAAACATGGGCCAAATAAGGTTTAAGTTTATGTGGGCCGCAAAAAACCCCCAAGAGCTTCGATCTTCATAGAAACGTAGGTTTATTTTGATGAGGGATGTGCTGAATACAAAGGGCTAAAATAAATGAGTAATCATTGACATAAAAGTAGAACATTTTAATGTTTTTTTCTTGAACATCAGACACTGAATACACAAATGAGTAAGTATAATGCAAATAAACCTATTTTTCTTGTTCTCTGAAAGCGAAATATTTCCTGTTTGCACACACTAAACTAGTCAGTCCAAGACTAATGATGTAGCAGTTGGCTGCTAAAGTATTCACTGCTAGTATTAGTGGAGAGAACTGGTGCGCCAGTGCATAAGGGAAATGAATGCAACGTGACTATAGTAATCAGTCATTAACGAACATTGTAGTTCTTAATTATATATAATGATATTGTAAAGGGGAAATTTTTCTTAAAACGTTTCTTACATAACTGTTTCATTGACTGGGCCACAAAAATATTCATTGTGGGCTGCAGGCGGGCCATGAGTTTGACATGCTTGACTGAAAGTGCAAAATTCATTTCCTTTAAAGCTCCTGATGGAGAAAACCACATCTTTTTTAAAATTGATTTCATAGAGGGAGAGGGAGATAGACATCAGAATAATTGATGGGTTGCACACCCCCTGCTGGGCACTGAGCACATGCCCTTTAATCAAACCCAGGACCTCTAGTCTGCCCTGAGCCGAAGCAGCTGGGGCAAGACCACATATTTCTGAAAGTAAGTCATTATTTAAAGTCTGGTAGATTAGAGTAGGGCTAAAATTGGACATTTGCTAGAAAATGCTCTAGCATTAGGAATTTAAATATGGTTCCAGAAGTTCCTTCAGTGGATACTTAGACTGCAATTTGGAAACTACCACTCATTCACTGTTCCTCTAGATGAGTAATTTTCAACTATTTCCATCTAATGGCATATAGATTACTAAAATCTGTGGTATACTAAAGAATATTTTTGTGTTTTTTTGCCATTCTGATAAAACAGGTGATTTTGATAGGTTTACAAAACAAAACACTAGTAATTGCCTACTGCTTTTGTTCTGAAGTGACTAAAAAAATCTGGTGCCTATCTATAATAAAAGGGTAATATGCTAATTAGACTGGATGTCTTCATGACGTCCTTCCTGATGGGGCCAGAGGGAAGCTAGCCCAGGTTCCTGTGGGAAGCTGATGCCGGCAGCCAGGCGAAGGAAGGCCTACTCTTGCATGAATTCTGTGCATCAGGCATAAGTACTAGAGGCCCAATAAACGAAATTCATGCAAGACTAGGCCTTCGAAGTCACGGTCTGGCTGCCTCCATCCCATGGCTACAGCCCCGGCTTTGTCCTGAAGGACGTCTGGTCTAATTAGCATGTTATACTTTTATTATAGAAGCTTTCTGGTACCAAGAATTGACCAATCATGCAATTCTATTATATGGCCTATATATTATAGTTCCAAGATGGCATTCACACCAGACGGCATTCACAATGCCGTCTGGTGTGAATGCCATCTTGATAGTCTAGCCCTGACTGGTTTGGCTCAGTGGATAGAGCGTCGGCCTGCGGACTGAAGGACCCCAGGTTCGATTCCGGTCAAGGGCATGTACCTTGGTTGTGGGCGCATCCCCAGTGGAGGGTGTGCAGGAGGCAGCTGATAGATGTTTCTCTCTCATCGATGTTTCTAACTCTATCCCTCTCCCTTCCTCTCTGTAAAAAATCATTAAAGTATAAAGTTAAAAATAAATTTGATAGTCTAAGGGAAGAGAGGTCAGTGCCCTTGACTAAAATAGGTACTGCATGTTTTTAAAATTCTTGCAGCATACCGGTTGGAAGTTGCTGCTTGCTCCAGAATCAGTTGTATTTGATTAGCTACAGATAAAGGCTTGTACTATTCGGAGCCTGGTGTGTACATTTTGCTCTGACAAGTGCTGAAGATTTTCTCCTTTATTCCTGGGTGAGATTAGTTTGGTGGGACTATTCAGTTCGAAGTCTGTAGGTGGCAGCATTGCATGAAGATGTGCGTGGAGCCCTGCCCTGCTGCATGCCCTCTGCTGGCTGGTGCTGCTCTGTACTGTCGGGAAAGGGCTAAGGATACACAGGTGTTGCACTTGGAATGTATGTTGCTTGTCCAGCAGGTTTAGAGATGATTAATTTTCAGTGTGAGTGCTGGTGTTCAGCTACAGTCTAAACCTAGTATTGGCTGAGTTATTAAAAGTGTGTGGATTGGAGATACCTGGTGTTGAAAAGGCTCAAGGAGGGTTCCATCCTTGAGTTCTTCAATTTGTTTTACATAAAGAACATTTTCGTTGAAAACACTGAGGAAGGGAAAGAACTAGAAGTGTGGAGTAAAGCTAATGAGTAAGAACATTCTGGTTCTTAGGAATCTTATGTTTGGTGGGTCAGTATCCTGGAGCTTGTTGGGAATGACCAGAACCTCCAGACATTGTCTGCATTGAACACAAATCTCCACGCTGCCCCATCACCCGGTGCACGGCAGCTCGAGGAGCGCTGCCTTAGGCCATCTGTCTGTCACTGCCTAAGTTAGAAGGCTGTCAGACCAGAGGGTCCCAAAGGTCAGGGGTACATCTGATGTCTGAGTGAAACGTGTTCCATGCAGCTAGACATCGGTAACTGGCCCAAGGTTCTTTGTGAATAATGCTTGACTATTGTTGCTTGGGCGCTGGGAGCAGGGGCTGAGGTTGGAGAAGAAAACAAGTATGATTAAGGGAAGAGCACTGAGTGGCATAGTGGTGAGCATGTCATGCACCTACTGAGCCTTCGGAATAGGACGTTAGTGGGGAGGCATTACCCTGCTACCTTTCGTATGTGCAGATGAGAGAGCGCTAAGGCTCAGAAGTGCAGTGACCTCAGGTCCTCGGCAAGCCGCAGTACAAACTGGGCGCACTGAAGACAAGGTACACACGTCTAATGCCAGACCAGTTCGGGGTACCAGGACGTACGTGTCTGGGGAAGAGTGAATATCTAAAAAGCTCAGGGTAAGGTTTGAACACCTGCAGCTTGGATAAAACATGGTTTTGGAGTTAGGCATGGTTTTAGAGGCTGGCTGCACTGCATGCTGGGACCTAACTTCATGGATCCTCTGTTTCCCATCCATAACATAAAGGTGTATTTAAGGGGGTAGCTGGGAACCTGAGCCAGGCTGTGGAAGAGCCCTCCTGAGAAGGCAGAGTCAGGGCCTCCAGCAGGCTGGCCAGCTGGGAGCAGTCCAGAAGGACTGGCGGGAGGTACAGATGGGCAATAAGGAGGATGAATCCAAGGGGCAGTAAGGTGAGTGCACTGAGGGTGGAGAAGGCTGAAGCCCAGGCCATTGAGGTGAGCATGTGCTCAGAGGAGGAAGTTTCTGAGCCAGTTTTCACAGCCCACAGCTAACACCTGCCCTGATACTGCTTCTGAAATGCAACCCCCAAGGTGCTTCCCCAGAGGTGTCTCCATGAGCTTGGGCGACAGGTCACTTCCTATACCCGCCAATGGATTTCACGGCCCAAACTGTCCTTGGCTCACTGGGCAGAGCACAGCCTATACCCCAGAACCCAGCAGGCTTCACCCCAAGCACAGCCCCCAAGGCCTACTGTCCCGAAAACGGTGCTTGTCTGCAGCTCTTCAGAGGGTAAGGCAGGCTGACACACGCTCCTTTATTTCCTGCTGAGAGTGAGAAGGGATTTACAAGGGTGTGAAAGGGATTTACAAGGGTGTGAAAGGGCCCATTTCTTGACTCAAGCAGGGAAGGCGCACAGAGCCGTGGGGGGGGAGAGGAACTGATCACTCACTACACTAGCACAACTGCTGTAAAATAGGTTAGTTCTTGAAAAAGTGACAATGACAGTAGCAAAACCATGAAGTTGCTTCTGACCCTAAACCGGTGATGCAGCCAAGTAAGAAGGAAGCTTCAATCCAGAGTTCATTGCATTCGACTCCTAAAGTGCCAGCAGCTGACCCAGGAACGGTTCTCAGATGCTCCGAGCCCGCAAACCCCTGCAGGCTGGCGCTGCTCTGAAGCCTTAGGAGCCTGTGGAGGAGGAGCAGCGCTGCAGCAGCAGGGTGTGGCAGCTGTCACATACGCGCACCGGCTTGGGGTAGGAGGGCAGGGCCAGCTCGTTGCCAGAGCAGGTGTTACAGAAGATGTGGCCACAGTTTCGGCAGTGGTGCTAGAGGACAAAAGAGAGGCAGTCACAGAACACGCTGTGCTCCCTGGTCCACACACCCAGTTTAGACTTGCAGCCTTTCAGAGTTCTTTTACTACTTCCAGTCCCTCTCCCAGAGACTTAGAATTTGGAAGGGTTCCTCTAGACGAGGGGTTGGGGACCTTTTGGCTGTTTATAACAAAACTTACAGGTCATGCAAAATTATCAGCTTAAAAATTAGCCTGCTGTATTTGGTCAGACATGGAATTAACTCGCCCCTAACGCCCTGGCCGGGCCAGGCCAAAGGATTCGTGGGCCTTATGTGGCCCGTGGGCCACGTTCCCCACCCCTGCTCTAGACCTTTATTTCTATATTCATGTTCCTGAACAGTCCACGGAGCGTGGGTGGAGTGGCCTGCACTAGTAGGACTAAGGTTCTTTTTCTTTAAAATGCGTTTTACTGGGCTTGGGCCCGGATCACCCAGTGACGGCTGTGTTTGTGGCTACTTTACAGGTCTCTCTCGGGGGTAAGGGTGTCTTGCTCTGTAAGCTGAGCTGCCACGCGTATTGGGCCTTGTCCCCAGCACAGTCCTTTCAATGCTGGCAGTTTCTTTGGGAGTTGGGCTGCTTGTGTACAGAACTGGTCTAAGTGAATACCACTGAAGTCTTTGTAAGCAACAGAAACAAAATCTACCCAAGTCGGTTAAAAAAAAAAAAAAAAAAAAGGATCTATGGGGAACCGATGGGCAGCGGGTCTTGGGACAGGCATCCAAGTAGCCCCCGAAGCTCACAGGGCACCTGGGCTGGGCATTTGGTCCTGCTGCTCCTGGTGGCCTGCTCTTCTGCCTGGATAGCCTGCCTCCAGTTCTCAAAAACAGGTCCTGGGCCCAGCCTTTGGTCCAGGATTGAGAGGACCATGGGTGGCCAGTTAGAGGACAGCCAGAGGCTAGATTCTCAAGTGAAATAGGGAATCCTCACCAAAAGGGGGAGTGCCTGCCACACTGGCACCACCACCCCATCTGCTGCCATATGGACGCACATTCTCGCCTGTCCCGTAGAAAATGCAAAACTTTCAAATTCTGAGAACAAGCAGCAGCCCAGACGAGGCTGGGGGCACCCTGAACGGGCCAGCACACCAGGCGTGACCACAGTACTTGGCTTGTCCCAAGGGCTCGTCCCAGAACCAGAGGAAGGAGAGCCCAGCTGGGTGCCAACCCAACACATACCTTTCTCCGGGAGATGGAGAACTCCTTCTCACACTGCTTACAGTGGGTAGCTTCGTCATCTTTCAGCCAGGTGTGGCCCTGGGAGGAAAGCACATTGACGGCGGGCTCCTGTGTTCTGGTTGTTCAGTATCCAGTTCCCCAATAGCTACATTCCTCTCCAGGGACAGACCTGGCCTGGCCTGTGGCTCTGGTTTTCAGCCTATGCTCGCTGCCCCCTGGGCCTCAAGCCGGATTCTCCAGCCCCCTGTTCACTACCTTCCAATAGAGGCCTCTGGCTGGGTCCTGAGAGTCAGGGTTGCAGCTCCAACCCTGTCTGAGGCACTCCGAAGTGTCTCTTGAACTGGCAGGAGGGAGAAGGGCTGCCCTTTCAGCCAGACAGAAACAGTTCGCCACAGGGGTCCCTGTCCCGTGTGTGGCTACTTGACTGGTCCCTCTTGCGGGTGAGGGTGTCTTGCTTTGCAAGCTGAGCTGCCACACGTTGGGTGGGCACACGGCTGATGCCAAGATCCAGACTGGTGTGGCCTCTGCTCCTCCGGGCTATACATCAGCCCTCATCCTCCGAGCACCGTGGGGGAGGCACATGTCTCCGTTCTGTGGAGTACCAGGCTTTGAAAGAGGCCCTGGAAGCAGGATTCCTATCTGTGTGCAGTGCAGGGCACACGCAGACGAGCAGCCCAGCAGTTCCATGGGAGGAACTTTCCTGCTACAGGGAGGGCAGATAAACAGACAGTTCCAAGTCCAGTGCTGGTACGTGCTGCGGCCCTTTGCTGCCTCTGACCTGTGCGCTGGAGGTGAGATGCCCAGTCATCAGGTCTCTGCTCCAGCGTATACGTGGGGGAGCAGCTGTGCCCTAATGTCACCACCACCGGTGGGCTGTCCCTTCTGCTGAACTGCCCTGGGCCACCCGGCCCACACGGTCCTGCTCGGACCCAGCCTCCTGCCCCGCTCAGAGATGCAGTGGCCCCAGAACTGGCGCAGGCACCACAGGGGCAGGGAGGCCCTGGGCTCACTCTCACTATGAAAAACAACGCGGCCTCTTCCTGCCATCTTTCGCTTCCTTCGCTAGGGCACCTGCACCTATGTCACTAGGCCCGTGTTACTCCAGCTGGTGGCAGAGGAACAGCGGGCCTGCCGCTTACCAGCACTGCGCGCACAGTGACGCCGCCCCGAGCAGCATGTTCCCTATAGAGCCTGTTGGTAAGGACTGTGCCTCAGCCTCTCAGGTCTCACCTGACTTCTGGGGAGAAGACCCAGGAGCATGCAGGATGTTAGCATGAGCTGACCAATCATCACAGAGCAGCTTTTATGCTAATAACATGAATAATTCAGTACCTTCAGTGCTTTATTGACTTCCTTGATGTCTTCCATCTTCAGCTTTGACCTTTAAAAAAGGAGAGAGAGCAGGTTTGTGGGGGGTAATAACTTAGGAGTATAATATGAGTCGTTCTAAAATGTTTCCCGCTCTTATAATCCCAGAATCGCCTCATCCACTGGCTCCCATGTCGAGGTCTGAGCTGAGCCTGTGGACTGAATCCGACCCCAAGACAGACCGTCTAGCCTGCCAGGATTGCAATGTGTGAGAGTTCTCACAAAAGCCCCAGGTTCCGGGTCTCTGGGCAAACATTCCTGCGCGTGGCTGTGCTCTGTGTGTGTGTGTAGGGTGGGGGGTGGGGGGTGCTCCTTTTCCAGGCACCTCCACCTGCAGGGTCCAGCCTCCTGCTGACTGCGGGCAGGGGAGCGCGTGGCCGCTGGTGCTCGCTCCGTTGTTGCTAGTGGAAGAGCATTCCTTCGATACCCACATAAAGGACAGCGCGGGCTACACTGTCAGAGTTGAGCTAGAAACACAAACACTGATTTGCGGGGAGAATGGTCTGAGCCCTTCTTTTCTTTTTGTTTGACCGCCACCCAAGCTTTATTTGCACAAGCGGTCAGCCTGGGCAGGATGGGCGGGCCTTTTCTCTCATGCCTGTTACTGGAATGTAAATTAACACAATTGCAAGGGCAAACAACTCTGAGCCCCTATTTTAATTATGATAAAAATTATGATCATTTTCCCACTCTTCCTCCCCCACCCCCTCCACCCTGCTATCATTACACTGCTCTCCTTGTCCATGAGTTCTCTTTTCCCCTCAATCCCTCAGCCCCGCTCCTCCCCAGTTGTCTAATCTAAGGGTCAAAGTGTCAGTGCTCTGAGCATCAGGGCCTTTAGAAAACCCCGTGGCTTTCAGGAAAGATCACGCCCCGCCCCCCCATCCCCGCAGAAATAGGTCAGCAAATGGATGGGCCCAAGGTTGCCCCGGACGTGCTGACTCGGGAACCAGGACTGACTTCCCTGACAGCTGATGCCTGTAAGGGTGTTGGGGTAGGGGGGCGGAGGACAGGCTTCCCCTTCTCTATCCCCCATGGGGGCTTGCAGACAGCACACAGCCCTGCTCGTACTGCGCAGGCAGGCTGCGAGTCAGGCAGCAGCAGGGCAAGGCTGCCCCGTGCAGGGCTGTTTCCAGACCAGGCCCAGCCACATTTCAGGCTGAAGCCCCTGGAACAGGAAGGTGCTCTCAGCTGCCTGCAGGCTGTCCAGGCAGGAGAAAATGGTGCTGGTCACTGAGAAGGGGGTGCATCGGGGCACAGCCCGCTGTGCCCAAGGCGTCCCTCCCTCCCTCAACACCACTGCACCCCCAGGAGCCAACCAACTGTACGCCAGCTCCACACCTGGTGCTCCTTGATTTTATGGACACCCTCAGAGCTCCCTGTGCTCCAAGTGAGGGGCAGATACCCACCTTGCCCACTGCCCAGGAGCCCCCCAGGGTGGGGACGGGGCAAGTACCGGCCAGAAGAGGGCAGGCAGGCCTCAGGGTGGAAGGGGTGGTCGGTAGCCCTGGGCTGGTCTAGAAAGATACAGCGAGGGGGACGGCACCTTCACCTCCCCTCCCCACCAGAGCCATAACATCTCCTTTCTGATTACTTCTGTGGACCAGCAGACTGCACTGCTTGACCTAACTGTTCCGATTTTCCAGACTGGGAACTCTGAGGGTGCAGCTCTGTTCCTGTGTGAGTGTTCATAATTTACTCTCAGGTCGGTCCCATTGTAGTCAACGCTGGGCCGGAGCCCGGCTGTGCTGGTCACAAGAGCCCCACCTCTCTGGCCACTGCACTTGTGTGAGGACCCAGTTGGGGGCAGCGAGTCAGCTGGGGTCTGGGAGTGCCGCAGAAAGCACTCTTCTCACAGACCCTGCTGGGCGCCATTCTGCCCCCATGGACGCCAGACTACTTAGGAGGTAAGTGACAGGACAGCAGAGGAGGGGCAGGGACGGATCCTATGGCTTTTGTGCTTAAGCCGGTTTGAGTTGGATTTTTGTCACTTGCCACCAAGAGTCCTGACTCATAAGGGACAAAGCTGGTTTTGGAACTGCAATGATCACACACATGGACAAGCTGCACGATTTGCAGTGTGACCCATCCGAGTGCCCTGGCAGGACAGAACACCAGGGGGCTGACCAGTCGAGAGGGAGACCAAACTCCCAGGGTCCGCCCGGCTGCAGTACCGCCCAGCGGAGACGGGACTGGCGGGCGAGTGTTCCCGGGGCAAGGCAGGCCCACACCGCAGGCTGATCCTCAGCTCCAGGGCTCCCTGTGCTCCGACCGCGGCAACCCTCCCAGCAGCCCTCTGGCTCCCTTGGGACCAGATGCTGCTAGTGCACGGGAGGGCTCTGTGCCCCTGAGGCCTCACTTCTGGGGGCGCCCTTGAGTAGCTGGCCAGCCTCCCTGACTGGCTCCCCTCCTCTGACAACAGGACATGGGGAGGGAGGGCAGCAGGTTCTCACTGGCTGAGGTGCAGTCCCATTTCCTGGAGGGCTTGCTCCTGCTCGTCACAAACCTTCTGTAACTCTGCCTTCTCGTCCTGCAGCGCTCGCAGTTCCTAAAATGAACAAACCAGACACTTGACACAGAACTGAAAGTCCTTTTTATAAAGGTTTAGTAATCATAGCAACAAGCAGGTCAGAATGTTTTTCAAGAGTAAAAGGCAATCGGGCTGGCATGGCTCAGTGCTTGAGTTCTGACCCATGAACCAGGAGGTCATGGATGGACTACGGTCAGGGCATATTCCCGGGTTGCAGGCTCGATCCCCCGCAGGGGGCATGCAAGAGGCAGCCGATGGGTGATTCTCTCATCATTGATGTTTCTCTCCCTCCCTTCCCTCTGTGAAATCAATAAAACCATTTAAAAAAGAGTAAGAGACACTCCTCTTGCGTTAACCTCATTCAGGACAGGGTGACTTCGTGGGTTACTTCTCACTAGCGTGCTTCTCCAGAACGGGCGAGTGCAGGTGAGTAGCTGCAGTGGGACAGTGACACAGGACAGGAAGCAGCTGCGTTCACCAGGTACAAAGCTGTCACCCCTACAGGGCAAATAAGGCTTTGCCTGTCTGAGTTTCTTTAAAAATACTGATATATATATATCTAAACTAATAAAAGCGAAATATTAAAATTAACCGTTTCTTCGGGACGGCCTAAGCCACGCCCACCAGCCAATCAGAGTGACTGTATGCAAATTAGCCCAGCCAAGATGGTGGAGGCCGCAGCCCTGGGCTCCGCCATCTTGGGAGACTGGGTCCTGGGAAGGTATCTGGGGCCCTGGGCCGCCAGATGCCTTC
>PVJC01032056.1:0-20174 GCA_004026665.1 Murina feae
ATTTTTGCAATTCATAAAATGAGTTTGGGATCAATCCATCTTTTTCTGAACTAATAAAATGTTCATAGCATAGCATTACTTTAGTACAATCTGTATTTGAGTTACTATTATTTATTTCGGGGTTTTGAATCTTTATTCTTGCATGAACTGGTTATATTTTGCAATTCACAAAATGAATTGGGGATCAATTCATCTCTTTTTAACCTCAGTAGCATTTTAAATAATATAGGAATTGCTTTTTCCCTGGAGGTTTGGAGAAAATCACCCTTAAAATATTATTAACCTGGCATCCTCCTCAGAGTTAGGTATTTAACAACATTATGAATTGTCCCGTGACTACTCAGATATTCTATTCCCTCTTGAATTATTTTTATAAATTTATATTTTCCTAGTAAATTTTCCATTTTGAGAAGTTTGTCAAGTTAATTAGAATAAAAAGTTGTTCATGACATTCATTCATAGTGTTCCATCTGTTCCATATCTGATCTTAGAATCATTTTCTCTATCACTTGCTCTGTGCCTGACATAGCTCAGATCACCAGGTAATTACTGATGAACAAACATATATGATTGCAGGGCCCTTTAGGATCTCGAAGTCTGGTGGGTAACAACAATGGTAAACAATTAAGCAAACAAATAAGTACTTATAAATTGTAATAAATGGTACAAAGATATTAAACACAGTAATAGAAAATAATTGGGGAAGGGCTACAGGACTAAGAGGAGTTCAACGTTAGAGAAGTCTGGGAACACCTCACTGTGAGGTTACATTTATTTATTTACTTACTTATTATTTATTTATGTATGTATGTATGTATGTATGTATGTATGTATGTATGTTAATCCTCACCTTCCATTGATTTTCAGAAAGAGTGGAAAGGAGTGGGAGAGTCAGGGAGAGACAAACATCCATGTGAGAGAGACACATGTATTGGTTGCCTTCCACACACGCCTGGACCTGAGCCTGGGATCTCGAGCCTGCCATCAAGGTACGTGGACCGCTCTCATCATTATTTCCTAATTAGTGTGTCATTTCATTCTTCACTTCTTAACCATAACATAAGTGCCTAAATTTCCTTTTGTGTTTTATTTATATTCTTTATTGTTAATGTTCTTACTATTTACATTTGACCAGGATACAGTCTTTAAAATTTATGATTTGGGGAATTGATTGAAATGTATAATACATGATCAATTTTGTAAAACATTTAGGGCAACCCAAAAGAAAATCTATTCTATTTATGTAAGTTGTTGAGTTATATATTCCTAATAAATCAATAGTATTGTTTTAATATTCACCCTTTATTTCCTTAATTGTATTTTTTCAATTTCATCTGTCCAGAACTAAAAGTAACATTACCCTATTTGTATTACTACCATGATTATATCAACATCTTATATTTCTAATAGTTTTTACTTCAACTTTAAGCTATGATATTCATCAAATAAAGTTCATGACATCCATACTACATTTCAGGTTATTCCATTTTTCAATGTACAATAATGAGGCTTAATGGTTATTTGCCTTGCATTTGCACTCATTTAATCAAATAATGCCTTGAAATCCGCACTGATATTAATTTGATACAAACTGCTTTATTCTTTCGCATTTGCCTGGTAACTTTTCTCAGATATTACTCTTTAACTACTTTCTATGTTTACTTTAAGTAAAGTTTTTGTATAAAGCCTAGAGCTGAATTTTATCCAATCCTGGTTATGTTTTAGTAGCAATATTTGATTTAGGTGTTTTTTTTTTGAAATATAAATAAAAGATCGTTGTTTTTTTATGCTACCTGTTGCCTATGCTTTTTCAACATTTCTAAAATATTTTCTTTAACAAGTTATAAAAATTAAAAATTTTTCTAGTCAAAGTTTTTCTAAGCACAGTTGAACATTATCTTCTAATAATCAATATCCATTGACTCCTTTATGTAAAATAATGAAATTCAGCAACATTTTACTTTAGTTTATGTACTTGACCCTCTAGACCATTTTTTCACATTTTATATCATCTCTTTCAGAACTATTAATATTTATATCCCACTTGTGACTCTATTTACAAGTAATCTTATTTAGTAGTAAATTTACCTGGTTTTAAATTTACTGCTAGTTTTCCTCCCTATATTTAAGTTGTTTGTTTTCAATTCATCTCTCCTCTGTTATGTTTGGTTAATTTTTCCTCCCAAAAAATATACATTACTGAATCACTGCCATTGCCTATCTGGTATGGTTTGCTTCTCCCTTCAATGTGATTTGACTGGTCTGAAATTATTGAATTAGAAACTCTTTCTGATGAAACTTGCATTGTTTCATTGTTTCCCATTACTAATACTATTTATGTAGAGGAAAGGGCTGAAACACACGGAAATTTCTTTTGTGTTTATGGGTTTTTTTTGTTTTGTTAAGAGGTTTTTTTTAAGTTTTTATCATAATTAACAAACCATATAATTCATCAATTTAAAGTGTTCAAGTCAATAGTTGATTGTATATTTAGAGTTTTACAACAACCATTATCACAATTTTAGAACATTTTTACCACTCCATTAGCTGTCATTCCTCATTTTCCTCCAATCTACCATCCACTTTCTATCTCCATAGATATGCCTATTTTAGACATTTCAAACAAGTGGAATCATACAATGTATGACTCTTTGTGACTGGCTTCTTTCACTTAGCACAGTGTATTCAAGATTCACCCAAATTGTAGCATGTTTCAGGACATCATTTCTTTTTATTGCTGAATAACATTTCACTGTATGGATATATAACATCTTGTTTACCCATTCATCAGTTGTGGGACATTTGAGATGGTTCCACTTTGTGGGTATTATAAATAATGCTGCTATAAATATTTGTGCCCAAGCATTTGTGTGGACATGTTTTCATTTCATTTCTCTTGGGTAATATGCCTCAAAGTGTAATTGTTGGAATATATGGTAACTCTATGTTCAACCTTTTGAGAAACTGTCAAAGCAACTTCACCATTTAAACATTCCTATCAGCAGAATATGAGAGTTTCAATTTCTCTACATCCTCAGCAACACTTGTTATTATTTATTTTTTATATAGCCTTCTAATGAATGTAAAATAATATCTCATTGTGGTTTTTACTTTTATTAAATTAATTGGGGTAACATTGGTTAATAAAAAATAATATCAAGTATCTTTCAGGTGTACAATTCTATATAGTATCATCTGTATACTGCCTATGCTTTTTCAACATTTCTTCAACACCCCAAGTCAAGACTTCTTCAGTAACCATTTATTATCTCTTTGCCCTCTTCTACCTCCCTTCACTTTACCTTTCTTTCCCTCTGGTAATCACCATACTGTTATCTGTGTCTAAGAGATTTTTTTTTTAATCCCTTTAACTTTTCAACCAGGCTCCCAACCCCTCCTCGTCTCTGACAGCTGTCTGTCTGTTCTCTGTACCTATATGTCTCTTTCCATTTAATTGGTTAGTTTATTTTGTTCATTAGACTGCACATATAAGTGAAATAATACGGCATTTGTCTTTTACTGGCTTATTTCACTTTGCATAATATTCTCTAGGTCCATCCATGCTGCCCCAAAAGGTAAAATTTCTTTCTTTTTATGGCCAAGTAGTATTCCATAGTGTAAATGTACCACAGCTTTTTTATACACTGTTCTACTGATGCACATTTGGGCTGCTTCCAAATCTTGGCTATCTAATCTAATAAAGAGTAATATGCAAATTAACCATCTCTCTGGGATGCCTAAACCATGCCCACCAGCCAATCAGAGTGGCTCTATGCAAATTAACCCAGCCAAGATGGCGGCCGGCAGCCGCGGAGCTACAGTAAACAGCAGGCTTCGGTTGCAACTGCCTGCCTAGGCTAGCTGAGCTTCTGCTCACAGTAACAATGTTTCAATTATAGAAGCCACAGAGCTGAAACAAACAGGAGGCTTCCTTACCTGCCTAGGCCTCGGCTCAAAGCAATAGTGTTTCAATTATAGAAGATAAATAAACCCCAGAAACCTGATTCCAGCCAGCCTCGCTGGGACCTTGAGTCAATGGGAGCTGTGAGCAGCCTGAAAGCCTGAAAACAGCCCTCAGCCCGTTAACCAGCTTGCCACACCCCTATGGGGTGAGGGTCCACACTGAGGGGCTTGGCCAACCTGCAAACAGCCATCAGCCCCTGACCCAGGCTGGCCAGGCACACCAGCAGGTGGACATCCCCTGAGGGGTCCCAGACTGCGAGAGGGCACAGGCTGGGCTGAGAAACCCCCAAGTACACAAATTTTTGTGCACTAGGCCCCTAGTTGTATATAACACTGCAGTGAACATAAGGGTGTATAGATTATTTTGAACTGGTGTTTCAGGTTTCTTTGGATATATTCCCAGAAGTGGAATTGTTGGGTCATAAGGCAGTTCCATTTTTTTATCTTTTTAGGTAACTGCACAGTGGCTACATCAGTCTGTATTCCCACCACAGTACACAAAGGTTCTTTTTTCTCCATATCATCCCCAATACTTACGTTTATTGGTCCTATATAATAAAAGCCTAATAAGCTATGTGTCCAGTCACCCAGTTGGCTGTTCAACCAATCAAAGCATAATATGCTAATGATATGCTAAGGCCGCTCAACCATTCACTATGATGTGCACTGACCACCAGGGGGCAGACTCTCTGACCAGGAATTTAGCTTGCTGCTGGGTTCTGGTTCAATTAGAACTGAGCTAGATGGGCCATACACACCCTGGAGTCCTCCTGCAGTTCCTCCATGCCTAGCTAACCTCCCGCATCCCTTCCTGGACCCAATCATACACCGGTGGGGTCCCTCAACCTAGCCTGCACCTAATCACAATCTGGAATCCCTTGGGGGATGTTGGAGAGCTGGTTTTGGCCCAACAGTGGAACAACCAGTCACTACCACACACACTGACCACCAGGGGACAGATGCTCAACACAGGAGCTGCCCCCTCTTGATTAGTTCGCTCCCATAGGGGGAGTGCCACTCAGCCAGAAGAGGGGTTCACAGCTGTCGAGCACAGTGGCGGTGTCGGGAGACTCTCCCACCTCCATGGCAGTGCTAAGGATGTCTGACTGCCACATGGTGAGTAGGCTTAAGCCATCAGGTGGACATCCCCCAAGGGCTCCTAGACTGTGAGAGAGCTCAGGCTGGGCTGAGTGACTGCCCACAAGTGCACGAATTTCATGCACCAAGCCTCTAGTTTATTGATAATATCCATTCTGACAGGTGTGAGGTGATATTTCATTGTGGTTTTAATTTGCATTTTATGATAACTAGTGACATTAAACATATTTTCATATGTGTATTGGACCTCTGCATGTCCTCTTTGGAGAAGTGTTTGTTAATTGAATTGTTTGGGGATTTTTTGTTTTTGAGTTGTATAATTTCTTTATAAATTTTAGATAATAATTCCTTAACAGATGTATCATTGGCAAATATGTTCTCCCATTCAGTGGACAGTCTTTTCATTTTGTTGATGATTTCCTTTGCTGTGCAAAAATATTTTAGTTTGATGTAGTCCTATTTTTTTTTCTTTTGTTTCCTTGTTTTGGGGGATATAGCAGAAAAATATTGCTACAAGACATGTTCAAGATATTATTGCCCATGTTTCCTTCTAGAATTTTAATGTTTTCAACTCTAGCATTCAAGTCTTTAATCCACTTTGAGTTCATTCTTGTGTATGGTGTAAGAAGTTGGCCTGGTTTCATTTTTTGCACCATTTTTTCCAACACCATTTATTAAAAAGACTGTCGTTATCCCACTATATGTTCTTGCCTCTTTTGTCAAATATTAATTGATCATAAACGTCTGGGTTTATTTCTGGGCTCTCTATTCTATTCCATTTATCTATGTGGATATTTTTAGGCTAGTATCATGCTAATTTGATTACTATGGCCTTGTAGTATAGTGTGATATCAGGTAGCATGATTCCTCCAACTTTGTTCTTCTTTCTCATGATTGCTATGGCTATTCAAGGTCTTTTGTGGTTCCATATAAATTTTTAAAATATATATTCCATTTCTATGAAACACACCATTGGTATATTAATAGGAATTGGATTGAATCTATAGATTGCTTTGAGCAGTATGGACATTGTAATGTTAATTCTTTCCATCCATGAACATGGTATATGCTTCCACTTATTTGTATCTTCTTCAATTTCTTTCTTCAGTATCTTATAATTTTCTAAGTACAAGTCTTTTACATTCTTAGTTAAATTTATTCCCAGATATTTTATTTTTTATGCAATTGTAAATAGTATTGTTTTCTTAAGAAAGTTCTTTCATTATTATTTCTGATGATTAAATGCTTGAAGTGTCTGTCTTTATACTTAAATTTAATCATTTCTTCAGAATATGCCTATAGTTTTATCTCGCTGAATATATTTTCCTGGTTTATAATGAGTTAATTTCTTTCATAGGTAAAGGCTTTCATTGATTAGAAACATTTTCATCTTTTATAGATATTATATTTTCTGTTACACTTATTCTGATATCTATAACCACTGATGCAGATATTTTCCTTTTTAAACTTATTTCTCTATATTCTAGTTAATATTCTCAAGTTTTTCTGCAGCTATTAATTCTAGTGCTATATATTATTTTCTTACCTTTTTAAAATTCATCTTACTTAGCTCCCAATTTAATTTTCCTACCTTTTCTTCCCAGCTCTTCATGTCAATGTTATTCTTTCTCATCTTTAATATTTAATATTAAAGATCTTTAAACTTTATTGCAAGTACAAAGCAAGTATGTACAATTATACCTGCAGATAGTACTTTTAAATTGTGTTCCCTTTCTTTACATTCAGGATTGATGCTTTACTCCTCTTAAGCTGAAAAAAATCTTCTCATAAATATTTATCCTTAGTTCCCAGGTACAGTTTACTTTTCTCTGGTCAGTTTAGAGAACAGGTGATAAGAGGGAGTGATGAGAATAATATTTTACTAAAATTTTAGAATCATAAAAAATAATAAAAATTGAAATAATTAACATCCATAAAAGTATACCAACTTTATGCTAAATTAGGTTGTATTTCTATATAATCACTGAGTGAAGACGTACAGAAGTGATTTTCAATGAGAAGCTTAGAATACATTAAGTAAAATCAATAAAATTTTGTTAAATTTAATAGCCTTTGCTTTTCCAAGATTTGGGGATATTGACATTGTCTTACACATAAAAATCAACATGTTAAATTCACAACATCATTAAATTGAAAAATACCTCTATTCAAATAGTCTTACAGATAGATAAGGCAGGCTCAACTGACCATTGCTCAAGACACCATAAGTCAATAGAGAAGTGGAGTTTAGAATTCAGAAAGCCAGCCAACTCATACAGTTAAAAACAAAAATCAATAAAGGAATTCAGTGATTTGAAAATTAAAACACCGTGGTGCTATCTTTAGGAGTTGAAAGCAAAATATTGATTCATAATTTTCCCTCCTTTTTTTTGTACTCCTGTCAAATAATGAGATTGTTATTTTTCCTTGCAACAACATGTTCAAAAATGGGAAATGCTGAACTGCACTAGTCAAGAAAATCCTATCAAAAATCATACGTTAATTCTTTGAATTTGTTCAAAATAATGATGCTTTTGAGTATCATGAATAATGTAAAATCATACTGTTTCTAAAGTGATCCTGCCATATGCAAGGAAGTCCCTTCAGAGTTCACTAATGAACAGAACAGTATGTAGTAACAGTCATTCTAGCAATAAGTGGAGTAATTAGAATGTGCTTGGTAATAGCTGACACATAATTATAGCAATCACATCAAAACTGAATGAAAATAAAAGGAAAGAGAATAGAGGTCTGATCTTCATATTTTAAAAAATAAAATAATAAGTTAAATCTCATGCAGGAAGAAACTCTTCTTCTTCCAAATGCACACAGGCAGCCCATGCACAGCTGTTTGTGTCTGGTTAACCCTTTGACTGCCCTGGGTATGAAACCTTTTGCTCGCTGGCTGAGGAGACACCAGCCTTCAGGGACAGGGTTGGCTGGTTGGCTTCCTGTGTATCCACAGAATTTTCTTGCTCTGAAGCACATGGTCTGTCCACGCTAGTTTAGGTGAAATTACTTCCACAGGTGATCAGCTGCTCTTCATCTCCTTTGAGATGAGAGAAAGAAAGGAGAGCTTAAACATGAACATGTGGAGTCTAAAGGGATGAAGAATCACTGACAGGGAGTTGTCTGATCACAAGAATGGGTTGTGACACTAGAGAAATATTAACTGAATTGAACTGAACTTCATAAGGATAGCAGTATATTCAGAAATGATCTTTATCCCATTCCCCAAAAGAGAGCAGTTCTACAATATGCTGCTTAAAGAAGGTAGGTGTTCTACTCATGAGAACTACATAAAAAATACGTAATTGTGCTGGGAGAGAGAGGGAAAAAAAAAAGACCCAGAGCTTAAAAATGTGCAGTGATGAGAAATGATCCTGTATTTTAACATCTTGCCGCTCAGAGTGTAGTCTGTAAACGTCAGCATTCACTGGGAGTTATTCAGAAATACAGAATAGAATCTCAGGCCCCACCACTCAGGTGTTGAATCAGAATCTACATTTTAACAAAATCCCCAAAAGATTTATTTATGTGACATTGAAGTTTGAGAATCTGACACTGATGCGACAGATTCCTAGGCCACCAGGAGGAAATAGATCTTGGAAACCTAATCTCAAAAGCTTTTTAATTTCAAAAGCTCACTAAAATTGCATAACTAAGAGTCATTAAATGTCAGGAAACCAATTAATGTTAGAGTTACATCCAGATCCTTGAACAGTGCTCTGTCCAAGGTCCATGCTTCACCACCCAGGAACTACCAAATAACCAATAAAATAAAATAAGAAACTGCTCCATGAGTCTGTTTCCTAACTTTTCCCCATTGAATTGTATGTTAGCATTCTAGAACTAAACTTGATATTTTTTAAAAAAACACACACACACAACTTTCTCATAAATGAATCCCTGTCAAAGAATAAACTCCTTAATAGAAGGGATAAACTAAATGTCCAGGTTATGTCTTTAAAAGACCTGCCCTCTTCCAGCAGTCCTGACGCCATCAATGTACCGTGAGAGATTGCTGGAAATGATTAAAGGTGTATGATGTTAGATTGATAACTCTGGTGGAGAGAGGGTGAGAGGCTACTGGAGAAGGAGGAATGCAGAAATAACAGGGACGGAAGGGGGAAAGCAGGAGTGGGTGGTGACACTGCTGTGGCAGGCCTGCCTGACATCACTAGCTTAACATTTGTATTTCAGCCCATCGCCTGACTAATAACACCATGTAGTGACATAAAGCACCCATTCTGGAGGTAATTGTTATGTGGTAGAATATAAACAAGCCCCATCCTGCAGTATATTTACCACAGTGCATATTTACGAGTTGGGTTTAATTAAAAGTTGGGAACACCAGAGCTATTTTTTAACTAGATGCCTATTATCTAGTGTCAAATGCCTGGTTTTAATCACGCATTTTATATCATCGTGACCTAGATCACTGCCTGTGACATATGAGATAGTGCGTTGTCTTTCCTGAGAAGATGTAGCAGGGCTTGATGGATGTTTTCTCATTCCTAACCTCATTACTACCAGCTTCCCATCCATCTAATAAAATGCTATGATAGAGAGTGGGAAGGTGCTATAAATCATAATATTCCAGCTGCTTCCAGCAGATTCATTAGAAATGCTGACTATATATCTCACAAACAGAAAGTCAACACACAAAGTAGGTGGCTGGCTGCTTCTCTTCAGGATCCAGAAACGCTGTTTCTTGCCTCTCTCTCTCCCAGTGGAACAAAGGTTCCTTTTAAATGATAAAAGCCACCATTTAATGAGGGACTGCCTCACCCTCTGCCCTAAAATGATTTATCCAACACAGAGTTTGATAGACACCAGTTTCAGTCTTGTTACACACAATCTGACCATTACTTCCCTGATTGGAAGCGCTGTCTTGACTTCTAAGTGTCAAGGAAACGGATTCTGTTAAAATAGATTAGGTTTTGGAGATTTTGTCATTATTGTTTTTGCCCTGACAAAGAAAAAGGTCTCCACGTCCCCTTATGGTTAAGATGGAAGCTGTTGAAGAGAGAAGTGAGACTCTGACAATACCACTCCTTCAGGTAATCACGCCTGAAACGCTGATGATATCCTTGGCTCTTCCCTCCTTTTCACTTGTTTATTTATTCAGTACACACATTATGAGGACCTGCCATGGGCTAGGTACTATTCTAGATGCTGGGTTACAACCATAATCCAGACATGGCCTTTCCTCATGGACAATGCACATTAAATGCAAAAACAGAATACAGTGGCAACATAGAAGAGGAAATCCTAATGCAATCTGTGCAGGGTGGTGGTGGTCAAGGCAGGCTTCCTGGAGGATATGAAACTGAAGTTCACCAGATAAGAGGGAAGGGAAACTATAAAGAGTGAGCAGAACATGTATAAAATTCAGAACTGGAAAAAGACTAGGGTCCAAGTTCAGCACAGAGAGGCACAGGAGTGGTGAGAGGTAAAGTAGTTTGGAAGTAAGAGAGGCCAGACTAGGAAGGGCCATGTAGGCTTTATAAGTAAATCTGAGTGACTCGAGGAGCAACAAGAAACTCTTAAACACTTCTAAGCAGAACAGTGACGCGGTGGGTTTTGCATTTAGAATGATCACTCTCACTACAGTGGGGAAGGGATGGGATAAGTATTAAGTCAGGGAAACTAGCAAGAAGGCAGCAGCATGAGATGTGAGAATGGAGAAAGCTGAAAGTAGCTGATAACTATTTATGAGGTAGAGATGACAGGGCTAGTAATTTATTTGATAGCTCTAACCTAATTGGAAACTAAGTCTATTAGATCTTTCTTCAAATTGAGCCTTATTCAGCTACTAGAGACCCAGTGCACGAAAATTTGTGCACTGGGAGGAGGGGTCCCTCAGCCTAGCCTGCGCCCTCTCACAGACTGGGAGCACTCAGAGGATGTCCTACTGACAGCTTAGGCCTGGCTTAAGCTGCAATCTGGCCTCCCTCTGCGGGAGGCAACTGGGCCAATCAGGGGAAGGCACCATCCCCTTACCCCACTGCTGGTATCACCGCTGGCCACCATAGCTGCCGGCCCACGGCCCTCACTTCTTAGTGCCGGCCCTGCCCCCCATCCACTGGTAGGTGAGGGGCTATCTGGGGCCAGGCAGGCTGGCAGAGGGGCTGTGGGAGTTTGAGGAACAGCAGCTTGCACCTCATTCAGCCTCTGCAGAGCCATGGCAATGGGACCAGGCCACACCACTGCCTCTGTGGCTGCCTCTATGGATGGGGTAGCACTGGGGCCAGGCTGCACAGCCCCCTTTCCCACTACCTCTGCAGAAGGGGCCACAGTGCTGAACGGTGGCCTCTCCCATGCTATCGCCTCTCCCGCAGCGCCTTTACAAAAGAGGCTGCAGTGTAGTGCCAAGGTCTATCCCATGGCGGTGGCAGCAATGGTGTACTCCTTCTCCTGTGGTGGTGGCAGCAGCAGTGGCAGCAGTGCCCCCCCTCTCCTGTGGCCTCTGAGAAAGAGGCTGCAATGCTGAACCAGCCCGCATCACTGTCCCTCCCGTGCCGCGGATGCTCACAGCAGCTATGCTTTGTCCAGAAGGATATCCAGAAGATGTCTGGTCTAACTAGCATATTACCCTTTTATTAGTATAGACTAGGGGCCCAGTGCACAAAAATTTGTGCACTGGGGGGGGGGGGAGGGTCCTTCAGCCTGGCCTGTGCCCTCTCACAGTCTGGGACCTCTCGGGGGATGTCTACCTGCTGGTGTGCCTGGCCAGTCTGGGTGAGGGGCTGGCCAAGCCCCCCAGTGGGGACCCTCACCCCATTGAGTGAGGGGCTGAGGGCCATTTTCAGGCTGCCCACAGTCCCTTTGGGGTTCGGGTCTCTACTGGGATACCTGGGCAGCCTGGGTGAGGGGCTGAGGGCCATTTTAAGGCTGCCCGCAGCTCCCATTGACTAAAGGTCCCAGCGAAGATGGCTGGAATCAGGTTTCTGGGGGTTATTTATCTTCTATAATTGAAACTTTGTTACCTTGAACAGATGCCTAGGCAGATAACAAAGCCTCCTGTTTGCTTCAGCTCCATGGCTTCTATAATTGAAACATTGTTGCTGTGAGCAGAGGCTCAGCCAGCCTAGGCAGGCAGTTGCAACAGAAGCCTCCTGTTTGCTCTAGCTCCGTGGCTGCTGGCCTCCATCATGGCTGGGTTAATTTGCATACAGCTGCTCTAATTGGCTGGGGGAGTGGCTTAGGTGTTTCAGAGTGGTGGTCAATTTGCATATTACTCTTTTATTAGATTAGATAGATTCTCATTTGTTCCCACACCCACTCTAAGCTCTTTCCAAGATCATAAGCCTTTTTCTGTACTATAACTGACACTCAGATCTAGGCTGATCTCTCTAGCCTCCAATCCATGTTCTTCAGCCTAATAAATCCTAGGCCTCTTCTCTATTCTAAAGTCATTAGTGTCTGCCTTATACCTGATCCCCACTGGCTACAGTCATAGTCCTCAAACTTCTGAGAGTATCTGAATCACTGGGATGCTGGGATGGGAGCCTTGTGGGAAATACAGAATCCTAGCTCCTATCAAGATAAAATGTCTGATTTATGTATGGCAAGGTATCCAGAAAGAAGTCTTTCTAACAAAAATTCAAGATACTAAGATAGGAATTATATTTTGAGATTAAAAGTATACTGTACTTTGGATTGGTGCTATGGCCTAGAATTCATGGACCTCTACAATTACCACACCCCATACTGTCTTGAAATCCATGGCAAGTTACTTTTCCCTTTCTGTTGTTCTCTGGCTTGGTTTCTAACTATAAAAATGACACTACTGTAATTATTCCCATATCTGTACCTTCAATCTTGTTGTACTGCCTCTGCTTGTCTAAATTTGGTCACTGAATGAGGGCTCAGTTTCCACATCTGTAAAAAAATAGGAGACAGGCTAAATGATATTTAAGTGTCTTTACAACATTACTATTCTGTGACTCATTTAAAATCCCACATCTTGGTGAGCCCATCACTGATCACTCCAACCTTCATCACTGACTCCTCTTTTTGAAGTTGGTCAGTCCCTCTTTTATTTTTTTAATATATTTTATTGATTTTTTACAGAGAGGAAGGGAGAGGGATAGAGAGTTAGAAACATCGATGAGAGAGAAACATCAGTCAGCTGCACACTTCCTACTAGAGATGTGCCTGCAACCAAGGTACATGCCCTTGACCAGAATCGAACCTGGGACCTTTCAGTCCGTAGGCCAACACTCTATCCACTGAGCCAAACCGGTTAGGGCAGTCCCTCTTTTTTTCCACACTTAATTACATAAACTATTTATAGCTTACTAAAAGCAGAATAGAGTTAAGATTTGAAATATGGACACTAGAATCAAATAACTTAAATCAGGTCCTAGCTTGATCATTTATCACCTGGAATAACATTGGATAAGTTGCCTTCTTTCTAAACCTCAGCTTCCTTATCTGTAAAATGGGAATACTAAACATTTCTGCTTTGTAAATTGTTGCAAAAATTAAATGAGATAATCCACTTAAAGCAATTAGTGCTTGTGACTCATTAAGGCATTCTATAAAAGTTAATCAAAACCACTGTGACAGCCTTGCCTCTGTTTACGACTCAGTTTTAAGCAACATGAAGACAGAGATGGAATCTTCTTTTATATCATTAACCACTTCTCTCACTCCATAACCTGATACGAGATAGCACTATTTGGGGGATATATATGGACAGATATTTATGGTACTCTAAAATAAAAGTAAGTGAGTATAGCAAAAATCAATCTTAGTATACTAACTTGGGTATATCAGAATTATCACATACCCACATTTTCTTTAAATCATTTAAATGTGACTTCAGCTACATCCTACATTTCATGAAGGAAATTCAGTGTCCAGTCATGATTACCTGCCCAAGAAGGAAAAATCCCAGAATCTTGTTTATTAGCAGAACGTCAGGGAGTTCTCACACTGTTCCACACTAGTTGCAACTGAGATGCCCAATGGCACAGCCCATATGGTTCTTGTAGGTCACAGGCAGCTTAGCTGCTCCCTTACCTTGTATGAAATATAGGCAACTATACTAGGTTTGCAAGTCCTGAACTTGGGGTATAGTTACCAGTGCTTTAGTTGGCCATCACTTCTGAAATTTTTGTCATCTCTCCAGGACTTTGCCAAGAATGATATATGATCCCCACTCCAAAAGGACCAAATCATTCTCTTTTCCCATCTGAGCCAAGGGGATTAACTCCCTGAACTCCCTGCATTAAAAGACAATTTCTTCTCTTACTCTCTGGGGCACCAAATAATGACTTTAATGGGGTGCCTACATAATAACTTTAATAAGTTTAGGATATTTCTCTCAGTCCTACAAAAAAATTTTTTTCTCTGAGGCAGGAAATTATTAAGGGTATGACTATCAGTGTAAAATTAGGAAGAAAAAAATAAATAATAAGATAACAAGCACAAATTAATGTTTTAATCAACTATCTTCTCAACAAGTCAAGAGAAACTGATTTGCCTGAACACAGAAGGATCAAAGTAAAAAATAAAGGGATGCTGGAATATTGACAGAAAATTTTTCTCTTGAGTCAGGCAAGGTCTTTCTCTCAGAAAAAGAATGGGCCTTTGGTCAAAGTTAGGATTCACTCTGTCTCCTTTCCAAATTTAGGAAATTTTCTGATGGTTACAATGAGAGTATCATACATTCAGGCAAAGCACAGCTTGCCTCTTGAAAGAACAAAGGCTCCAAGAGGCCATAAAAATTGCTCTAAGTCTTCTTAGACATCAAAGGACTCTTACCAACAACATACAGATGACTCAGTGAAAGTAAATCAGGAACATATGGATTAAGATTCTCTTGAAGTACACATGGGTTTAGATACTAGGTGAAGAGGGGTCTGCTTACGGCCAAATGAATTTAGGATTTTCTAAACACATGTGTGTGGCTATCACCACTACCACCCCCCATCCACCCAGACATACACACATACAAATATTCACTCATTGCATGACCTAAAGACCTAGACATAGTAAAACTCCTGGGGACCACACATCATGGGAGATTTGTAGCTATTTACTCAAGGTGAGATTAATTCAACAAATGATTTTCCAATGTTCTGAGGAAAGGGGAAAAGGAAAGGAAAAGTCAGTTGGTGATTCAAGATAAATAAAAGACTTTTGATTTTGATTTCAAGAAAAAAACACATATCTACTTTTTTGGCCTCAGTTGTCTCATCTATAAAATGGATTGATTGATCTCAGAAATGTTCAAAAATTCCTTTACACTTGACCAGTTTTTTTCATCTGCTTCTCCCTCTTGCCCTTTCTTTTCTAATTGATGCATATGCAAATTTTTACAGCAATAATAACAAGACCTGAGAGTTGAGCTTTAAGATATCCCACATGCAAACCTGGCCCCAGAAAAAATACTAAGTAAATAAAAACAAGTCCCCACTATCCTCCCACTCACTTTTTCTATCCCTCCTTTCCCCTTGGACACACCACCACAAGCACCTTTGCCCTGACGCTCACCTCAATATCCTATAGCAGCCCATTACAGAACTCACATTAGGGTCTGATTTGCACCATATGAAGATCTCTTTTATAAGTAGAAAGTAGTGTAGGGCTTTTTCAAAATACTTATCCTATATAATAAAAGGGTAATATGCAAATGGACCCTAACCAGAATGACTTGGAATGACTGGTCACTATGACACACACTGACCACCAGAGGGCAGATGCTCAATGCAGGAGCTGCCCCTGGTGGTCAGTGGACTCCCACAAGGGGAGCTCTGCTCAGCCACAAGCCAAGCTGATGACTGCCAGCAGCTTAGGCCTGATTTCCTGGGGAGCAGGCCTAAGCCAGCGGGTGGACATCCCCCGAGGGGTCCCAGACTGTGAGAGGGCACAGGCCTGGCTGAGGGACCCCATGAGTGCATATATTTTTGTGCACCAGGCCTCTAGTTAATTATAATCAGGAAACCTCATGAGTTAAGTCTAAAATTACAAGGCTAGAAATTGAAAGGAGTGAGGTAATACATTTTATTACATATTTAAATCCTCATTAATAAAGTAAGAGGAGTTACTATCGGTATCATCAATATAAAGCAGATTAAATCTATACTGCAGACTTTTTTTCCAAAGTAGTTTTCTCATTCCTAGTATCCCTGCTATCCTGAGCCTGAAATAACTCAATCTTTGAAAGAATCGTCCTCTGATAGAAGTAAAGCTATTTATGTGCTAAAATGATTATTCAGCTGTTCTTTATCTCTATTTGACTATTGTAATATGGTTACAATCATTGTTTCAAGAGTGTATGTGAAGTAGATAATGACTGGGAGCTGCATTTGAAATAGAATCTAAATTCTCTGTGAGAGCCACTGAGGCCATCAGTCCTTAATGTAGGACTCTCTTTTGAGTAAATAACATAAGTGAACCCAGACATAGTGCTGACATCAAAACTGTTGGCTACCATGATGCATGACCTATAATGACTCTTCCTTTACACCTGAGAAAATTGCTTCTAACATATGGATCCCAATTGCTATGGATGAAATTTTATGGTATAAATATACTAATCTACTTGAAATAATCTGTCACGTCAACCAGCCAATCCATGTTAGTTTCTCCCACTATAACTCCCATAGTACCTGGTACTTTTTCATCATAACACTGAAGATTATAGTATCTGAAAGGGGATAAATTGTGACTATCTTGTTCTCAATTTTCAGAGCCTAAACAGTGGCTGGCATAAATAATCACTTGCTGAATACATACATAAGTAAATGAATTTTATTTCAGAACTCTTACCTAAATCAGTACTGAAGAACTTTTGCTGATTTTCTACTCAATGTATCCGCATCTATCCCCCTTGTCTAAAAACAACATACATGGTTCCCCTGTGGCTTCAAAGAGGATTTTTTAAGGCATTTGTTTGTTCTTCTCTATATTTGATTTGAGAGCAGCATTAATTCTATTTCACAGGTGAAATGCCTGAGGAAAAACCTTCTATAACTGGCCCCCAAAACACAAATTTAATTCCTGAAAAATAAGGGTGAAGATGAGAACTCGGGAAATCCTCACTTTCAATGCCTTCTAAGAGATGTGATAATGCTCCTAGAGAGCCCGGGAACTTTGTAGGTGTGCTTTATAGGTGTGTCTTTAGTTACACAAGCAAAATTAAAAATCTGACAATGAAAATGCATTTGAAGAATTGTTTAAAGTAAGAAACCCTATTGCACATGAAGAAGCATGCAGCACTGAGGTGATTCAGGTGGAGTCTATTAAAACCTGCTCTGCTGGCATTCCAGTGCATGTTAGGTCAGGGGCACATAGCTAAATAATAAAACTAGTATCCTTACGTGAAAAATATAATCCAGATGAAAATTCCAGAATGTACATGAAAAATTATTTTGCAGTCCCCATTAATGTATTTCTTTACAAATTAGTTGGCCAAGGATAAAGATACCGCAGAGCTATCCTTGCTCATTTCCTAACAGGTTCATGGAGGAAGACATAAGATAGGTTTGTTACTTTGCAAAAGAAAAAAAAAAAAACACTGTCCAATACACAACTGGAAAAAATTTTTTAAGCATTTAGACCCATTTTTGCCATTGCATCAATATAAAAAATGATGTAACATCTACATGAGAGTACAAAAGAAAACGCATAAATAAAACACAGAGGAGCTAAGGTTTACTAAAATGTTGCTAAAATATGTTCACATACGTGTTGTATAGATGACTCCCAATGCTGAAAATATGCCATAGTATTTCAAAACAGAGGTGGACAATCCACACAAATTAGTATATGCTCCATATTTCCTAGTTTGGGAATTATTTGTAATTATACTGGCAAAGAGTAGCTTAATTTACTTGCATACTAAACTATTAACTATTCTAATTCAAAACAAGAATATATATATATATATATATATATATATATATATATATATATGCCTCAGTGACTGTTCAATCATTCTACCGTTTGACCAGTAGCTATGATGTGCACTGACCACCAGGGGGCAGATGCTCAAGGCACAGGCATGGAAACATGTAACAGGCTGATGGATGAATCTCAGAGGGAAATCAGGGAGAGAGGAGGGCAGGAAGAGATTAACCAAAGATCTGATATTCATACGAGAAGCCTGGTGTCCAGATTTGTGCAGTGATGGGGTCTCTCAGCCTGGCCTGTGGGGACAGGGCTGTAACTGGCAGTCCGACATCCCCTGAGGGTCCTGGAGTGCGAGAGGGCACAGGCTAGGCTGAGGGACCCCATCAGTGCACAGATCTGTGCACCAGGCCTCTAGTTTATTATATAAATATTTCAAATGATAATACATGGGTATTTATTTATAAAGTAAACTCATTAAATATATTCCAAACATAATATGACCCCACTCCCTTCTAGCTTTCATAAGTGGAACAAGTTTAGTTTGATATGTTGAGCTTATGGTGTCACAGTGCTCACAACTACAGGCATTCTGGCAATAATGAAACAAACAAAATCTTTGAACTTAATATGCTAAGCAAAATAAACTTGCAAAAATTTGTGAATTTCTGATAGAGGCTGGCACTGAATTATCTTAAATGTATTATGCTATAATTCTAAATATCCTTTGATGACATAAAAAAATATTGGAAGAGTATTTCCCATAAGAAAGTGAATACTTAGTTCATGAGTATGAACTTCCTCTTAATTGGATGTTTACCAATGGCAGTGTCTGAGTTTTTATACACTGGCATTGATTTAGCTCCATGAAGTGGGAAGGCCATGCAAAGCCCAAAGTATAGCTGCTACGAGAACATAGTGTTTCCCAAACTTATTTGATCACAGAACTTCTTTTTTGTAGAGCATTAAAATAGCTTCCATTAGAACTTCATTGTTTGGGAAACATACAATTATACAGTGCTCTAATGAGTAGCATAATATAAACAGTGCTTTCATATACATGGTCTAATTTCAGTCAAAAACCTATGAATTATCATCAAATGATGAAGAACTGAGATCTAGATAGGTTAATGGTTACTTGTAGACCCAGAAAGTAAACTCCACTTTCTCATCTTAAGACCCAAATTCGTAAGTACTCAAACTGCTTCTTTCAGAAAATGTATTTTCAACTAGTACATAAAAATTTAAATCTGGAGTAGTTTTTGGCTCTTCATCCATGAAAACTCTTCAAAAGACCTTTTCTATTAAAATGACCCAAACTACATATGCAGTACAATGAAAACTAGTAGATTTTTAAAATGAAAACCAGTAGATTTTTAAAATGAAAACTAGTAGATTTTTAAAATTTTTAGGCAACTTTGAATTTTATGGTTACTATAGAGATAGTGAAGCTTGCTGTCACTTTAATGTATTACACTGTCTACAGTATTACTGATTAAGTACACAAGATAGCTTAATAAATTTTAAACTTTTATGAGCCTTCTATATTTCACAGTATAGGATCACAATTTATAGTGATCTGATGTACTGTTATAGAAATAGTCAGCTAGCAAAGTCTAAATATTTTTTAAAGATTTGCAGTTACTAACTTATACTTCAGGAAAAACAAAAAGTCTCAAAAGCATGTAGATCTATAATTTGGGTTTTTGAGCTAATATTTATTAAATATTGATTGTGTACCTAGCACTGCTCTAAATAATTTATACATATTAATTCATGAGTACCCAGAACAGCCCTCTTAGACAAGTACTTTATTATCTACCCTATCTACTCTATAAAAGTGAAATATTAAAATTAACCGTTTCTCCGAGACGGGTAAGCCACGCCCACCAGCCAATCAGAGCGGCTGTATGCAAATTAGCCCAGCCAACATGGCGGCCGCCACTCACGGACCTGAGTAAACAGCCCTTTCCATTGCGGCAGGAGCGAAAGTGAAGCTGCGGCCTCTCCACTTAAACTGGCTCTAGCGAAACACAGATTTGAAACATTTGAAACAATGTAACAATCATAGAATCCTCCGGAGCTGAAGGAAAGAGCAGCTCCAGCCTAACCAGTAAAAGTAACAATTGTTTCATTATAGACGCTGCGAGGTGAGGCAGAGGAGGCTTCAGTTAGTTAGAAGGCCGCCTTAAAGGAACAGTGTATCAATTATAGAAGATAACCCCAGGCCTTCAAGGAACAGTATC
>PVJC01032057.1:0-20187 GCA_004026665.1 Murina feae
GTCAGTTCACTCTTAGGGAACGTGGGGTCATTGGGATGCATGCGGGTCTGACTCTCTGTCATGCCCAGGCCGTGTGTCCGGCTGCATTCTAGCGCAGCAACAGTGAATGTGCAAGAGCAGAAGGCACAGCGAGCCCATCAGCCAGGCTTCATGTCACAAACACACACCTGCTATCCGGTCCGCGCTGCCCACCTACTTGCCTGGATCCCCCACTCACAGAGCCAGGAATGCTAAGTGTCTGTAGCAAGAGTGCTGGGGGGAGATGGGAAGCAACAGGGAGAATAAATGTACAGAAATCTCCAAACCACACAGGTCCGGGGCGCATGGAGCTGGGCCTGTGATGGCTCAGTGTGGCTGGGACACTGAGGTCAGAGGCTTCGACACAGTCATAAATATAGCATTAAAATGCCATGGATTAACAATACTCTGCTGCAAAGCAAAACCGGTTCTTTGCTTCATATAGCGGCATCCTCGCATCACAGTAAGAGGGTATTATCTAAATGCTGAATAGAAACATGAATATCTGAACTATCAATTCTTCCCACAGCGCAACTTTGGAAAATAAATTGTGAACCTTTAAGCCATCTCCATTCATTACATCGATGCAAGTTTCTGATGCATTTTGAGATTGTGTGAACCGAGGGAGGTTGCTTAATAAAAACCAAAAAAATTGTGTTACAGCCATAAAACACCCTTAGAATATTCTCACTCAAGTTTTACGACCTGGAGGTTGGACAGAAATTTCTTGAATTTCATTGTTGTTTCCTTTTGTAAAACACACATAAAATTTGCATATGCTTCAAATTTCACAGGTCTGTAACACACACACACACACACACACACACATCGAAGCTAATGCATATAAAAGCACCATTATACTGCATAGTGATATTTAAACACAATTACCACAGCATAGAAAATAGTGGCAAGCTGTCTTTTGTATTTTCTCCATAATGCAATCACATAAACAAACCAGCTAAAGGTGGGTACCTTAAATCATGGTTTTAAAAGCTAACGTGGCCCTGGCCGGTTTGGCTCAGTGGATAGAGTATCGGCCTTCGGACTGAAGGATCCCAGGTTCGATTCCCAGGTCCAGGGCACATGCCTCAGTTGCAGGCTCCACCCCCTGCCCTGGTCGGGGTGCGTGCGGGAGGCAACCAATCAGTGTGTCTCTTTCATGTCGATGTTTCTCTCTCTGTGTCTCTCCCCCTCCATTCTCTCTAAAATAATCCATGGGAAAATATCCTCGGGTGAGAATGAACAAAAAAATAAAATAAAAGTTCATGTGTTTACGATTGCGAAGTAATTTTCAAAAGCAACAGACGTGGCATTATTAGAGAGTAACATCCTGCTGCTGGGTCAAGGTGTGCACTCAGGACGGCTATGCACAGTGTCGACACTGGTAGGCATGAGGCTATATGGCTTGTCGGCATCAATTAGAACAGCAGGACTTCAACACCCCCCAAGGCAAGCCCAGCGTGAGGCAGAGGAAGCAAAGACTCAGCCATTTGACTTCCGGGGATTCCTTTTACTGAATGTTTTTGCTTCTATAAGCAATTCCAGGCTTTAGCGATTAGGAAGGGGGAGGAGCAGCAGGAGCTGACTCTAGGAACACTCCCCTCGCTGGTCATTCAGAGTCAGGCAGAGGCTCCCTCGGGAGCAGAGGGAATGGCCCCAGGGCAGCCCCTCTCTCCTCCCATAACTGGTTTCCAAACTCCAGTCTAGTAGCAGCTTATCCCTTTGCCACCATGCCTCCTACACTACCATTGTCACACGCGCTCTTAAACTAAGGCGACCAGATTTTAACATTGGTAAAGCGGGACACCATTGACCCGGGGGGCGGGGGGTTCTTTGTTTTATTATTATTACTTAAAATATTACCAAGAGTAGTACATATGTCTCTTTCCAAAAATCGGGACTTTTTTAAAACGCCTCGGGACGCAGAACAAATTGTTAAAAATCGGGACTGTCCCGCCAAAAGCAGGACGTCTGGTCACCTTAAGCTGGGGAAACAAGGGAAACTTATCTTAAACACAGGAAAATCCAGTTTCCCTCAGCCACGGCATTTATCTGTGAACTAGAAGCCCAATGCATGAAATTTGTGCAGGGACGGGGGAAGAAAGGGGGAGGGGGTCACTCAGCCCAGCCTGCACCCTCTCCAATCCTGGACCCCTCAGGGAATGTCCAACTGCCAGTTTAGGCCCGGGGATCTGGCCTAAACCCGCAGTCGGCCATCCCTCTCACAATCCTGGACTGCTGGCTCTTAATTGCTCACCTGCCTGCCTGCCTGATCTCCCCTCACTGCCTCTGCATGCTGGGCTAATACCTCTAACTGCCGCCCCTGCCAGCCTGGTCGCCCCCAACTGCCTCCACTCTGCTGGCCTGGTCACCCCTCACTGTTCCCCCTGCCAGCCTAATTGCCCCTCACTAACCCCCCTCCTGGCTTGGTCACCCCATGCAGCCTGCTGTTCAGTCATTTGGTCATCCCTCACTAAACCCCCGGCTGTCCTGGTCGTAGGCAGCCATCTTGTGAGGGTATGAGGGTTAATTTGCATATTACCTCTTTATTATATTGGATAATATTCACCTCCCATTACCTAAGTCAGAGGCCCGTACTGGTATCCCCCAGCGTGTGGCCAGCTCCGGGTCCTGTGAACTCTGAACCATCAACTTGGATCCCACAAGTTATGTGCTGGCTCTTTCCCACTGAACTCAGCCCCGAATCAGTATGTGAGCGAGTCCCACTGGTGTTTAGCCGGTGTCTCTGCCGCTGGCTGAAAACACACCACCGCTACCTGTCAGTGTCTCCACTGAAGGAGCACAGCGCGAGGTGCTGGCCCATCCTGAGCAGCCAGTCTCGGGCCCACCTAATGCCAGGAGGCAGGTGCAGACAGACACGCCACCTGCCGGGGTGCTGGGAGACAGACGGTGGTGCCCCATGAGGGGCTGAGTCCCACGTCCCCCACACCCTGGCAGCTGACCCTCAGCAGAGCTCTCCCTTAGTTCACACACTACTTGCCTTTCATATGTAACCTCATGGTTTGCTAAGGCCTTTTGTTTGTTTGTTTGTTTGTTTTTTAAAAATATATTTTTATTGATTTCAGAGAGGAAGGGAGAGGGAGAGAGAGAAGAACATCAATGATGACAGATGGGTGCCTCCTGCATGCCCCCACTGGGGATGGAGCCCACAACCCGGGCATGTGCCCTGACCGGGAATCGAACCCTGACCTCCTGGTTCCTAGGTCGATGCTCAACCATGGAGCCACGCTGGCCCGGCCTCAGGCAGTTTCTGACATGTCTAATGTGTGTTTTAACATGCTCTTGCATCCCTGGATCATCTGCTTGAAAGAAAGAGCTATTGGGGGAGGGTGGGGGGTGGAGGTTTCACACTCTTCACAGAAGCCCGTGGGGGAAGATCAGAGAATTTATTAAAATTCGGTCACAGCAGGACAAACATTCGCCTGTAAATTTATGAAAAGCCGCCGGGAAGGAAAATGCAGAAGGAGAGTATTATTTCGCCTTAGAAAATGAAAGCCGCCTGGAGCTAAAGGGGGGAAGCGCATTTAGATGCCTTGTGAAGTAACGTCAGATACAACGGATTTTGTGCCCAAAATACACAAGTAGGAGCTCAGGGATGAAGCGAGAGCAGGGGTGTCGGACCTGCTCAGTCCTGCTCCCGTTTCCCTTGGGGCGGGGCAGGGCCCAGGATCTTTGCAGCAGTCATCCTGCCACGTCTGGTTGCTGGGGGAGGGAAGGGAACACGCGTGTGCCATGTGCTGGAACCACAGGCTTTGGAGCCACAGAAACAGCAAAGCCGGCGTGTCGTCCCTGGGCGGTCCTCGGCTCATCGGGGCGTCTTTTCATTCATCTCGGGAACAGGGACAGAAGGAGACTTACACCCCAGCTCGGGCTCTGGAGCTGTGAGAATAAGCCACTCTGAAAAGGTGCTGTGTTTCCACGAGGTGTGAAATGGGGGTGAATCACAGCATCTCCGCCAGCCATTGTTGGGGGAGACAGATACGCGGGGAACAATGAAGTGGGCCGCTTTTTCCTGGCTTTCACGGCAAGTGGGGCGTACATTGAAGCTATTATCTGTTCAATTAAAAAAAGACCCACTCACTGAGCTTAAAGGAGTTCTGCTCCATCCGGTCTGCGCTGGAGGAGAGAAGCGTGGACCCCACCTGTCCGCCGCCCCCGGGGCGTGGGGGTCTCGCCCTGCGCACAGTTCTCCTTCCCCACTTCAGTGCTTTATTTTTTAAAAATATATATATATATTTTTTTTATTGATTTCAGAGAGGAAGGGAAAGGAAAGAGAGAGAAAGATCGTTGATGAGAGAGAATCACTGAATCTGCAGGCCGATGCTCTATCCACTGAGCCACACCGGCCAGCCCTCCTTGTTCCTTTCAGAAACAAGAACAACAAAGCTGTTTAGCTTTTGGGAAAACGGAGTAATCCCTTAAAATAAAAGGTGGGGTTTAGAAGAGGTCTCAGGGACCGGAATCATCTTGAGAAGCTTGGGCCTACGTAAGTGAAAGCCGAGTTCTAAGAGGTCGGCATGGAGAAGTAGTTCCTCTCTAAAAGGTTTTATCTGGAACAAAGCAGAGATGACATAAATCCCTCGCTCAGTCCTGTAGGAAGCACATCCTCGTAAGCCCCGCATGTTAGGATGTGTGGGCTCAGGGGCCTGGGGTGCGAGGGCGGCGCTCTCCTCCCCTGGCCCAAGGCGCGACTGTAAGAGGCTGGGATGGAAAGAGGCTGCTCTGTCCGTAATGAGCGCACATTAACCCAAGGGAACTGCAGGGAAACGGGGCGCTATGGGTCTGCGGGCGCTCGATGGCTCCCTGGGAGATTAATAACGCGGCCGCTGTGCTGCCCGTGGGCACCGCTGGCTGCCGCCACCCCTGCTGTGACTGTACTCAGCCCTCAAGCTAGAGAAAGCCCCTCTGTGTGGAAAGCATCTTACAAAAAGCCATTCATCACTCTGGCTTTTTTGAAGAATCAAATAGGAAAGGCCTCACTCAGTATTTTTTTAAATACATTTTATTGATTTTTTTTTACAGAGAGGAAGGGAGAAGAATAGAGAGTTAGAAACATCGATGAGAGAGAAACATCGACCAGCTGCCTCCTGCACACCTCCTACTGGGGATGCGCCCGCAACCAAGGCACATGCCCTTGACTGGAATCGAACCCGGGACCCTTCAGTCCGCAGGGCTACGCTTTATCCACTGAGCCAAACCCGTCAGGGCTACACAGATAGTCTTTCTCTAAATGAGAAGGAAATGGGCAAGTTAGAAGAATGTAGAAAATGACAACATCTCTGGGCAGATCTCGGGTCCCCGGGGAGGGGCAGAGACGGATTTCGAAGTTTTCCCCCAGGAGATAGTATCAGCTTGAGAAAAAGGGGTTCTTTTCATTAAAAAGAAATCAATTGGATCCAAGTAAATCATTGTTTATTTTGACTGTCTCTGTGTACTCTAAGATAGATGATAGATATAGATGGCACATAGACAGAGATACGTATGACTTAATAAACCCTTGAATCCTAAAAAAAAAAAAAAAAAAAAAGACACACACCATCACTCAGGCCCCAGGTAACCAGGATGGCCTTTTCATCTCAAGTCTTAACGTCATTCCACCTGCAAAGCCCTTTTCTCAGCCAGGTGCTTCCACCTCCACGGGCGCGAAGACCAACACACTCACAGCTTCTTCACAGCCCCCTGCCGGCGGTTGGGGTGGCTCCCAGTTCTGACCGTGGGAAAGGCCACTGTGAACTCCCTACACACTCCCTGCAGAGCGGGGTCGCTGACCAGAACCCCAGAGAGCGGGGTTTTTGCTAAAACGGCACTTTCCAGTTTCAATTTTTTAAAAAGAACCGAGTCAGGACATTCCTGCAGCCACTGGAGTTCGGGCGTGACTGTGGTCTCTAGGTCACGCCTTCCCTCCCCCCACCTGTCATCCTGGCTGGCCTCTGAGCATTTGGGGAAAAATTTCACATGACCTCAGGCCTCAGCTCTAGCTAATGTCGCTAAATAGTTCATCTTAGCTTTTATGAAAACAACCATCTCTGTTTCGCATTAATGATTTCTTATCTATATAATCTTTACTGAAACAAATAGGGTTTGAAGCAAGTATGACCGAGTGCTGGTAAGCGGACAACCAGCCAGACCACCTACCTACCGGGGCCTTGGTCGGTGGGGGAGTGGGGAGACCACCCACCCTGCTGGGTCTCGGTTGGTGGGGGAGTGGGGAGACCACCTCTCTGCTAGGACCTCGGTCGGTCCGAGGCCTCACAGAGGTCACACCTTCCCTCCCCACACCTGTCATCCTGGCTGGCCTGTGAGTATTGGTAAGCGGACAACCAGCGAGACCACCCACCGAGGATGCCAAGTAACTGATTCCAGAATGTCTGTCCTTGGAAAAGACGCATCTCTTCCTTTCCTTGACTTCTGTACTTTGCTTTACTCTTTCACTTCTCAGCACATGCCTCTACCCGTGCCCCTTAGGTAAGCTGCCCCTGCAACAAGGCGGGTGGGAAGGAAGAGGGAGGGGTGAGACGTAGGGAGGAAGGGCAGCTGAGCCTACGGAGGGTCCCAGTCAGTCATTCATGTTGCGCTCGATTCCAAGCCACCTCCTGAAGCCTCCAATCTGCTGCTGGTCGCCTCTCACAGGTGCTGGCTGGTCTAGAGCAGGGAACACAGCCTGAGCCTGTGTGGCTCAGTGGATAGAGCGTCAGCCTGCGGACAGAAGGGTCCCAGGGTCAATTCTGGTCAAGGGCACATGCCCGAGTTTCAGGCTCAATCCTCAGTATGGGGCATGCAGGAGGCAGCCGATCCATGCCTCTCTCTCCTCATTGATGTTTCTGCCTCTCTCTCCCTCTCCCTTCCTCCCTGAAATCAGTAAAAATAAAATTTAAAAAGAAACAAGGAAACAACAGGGTCCCTGAAGGGCAGCGCTGCCCAGCATGGCTGAGCCGAATCATGGCATTCCGCTGGGCACTGAGGGGAGCCGGAGGGAGGAAAGAGGCGCCTCTGGGGGCCCCGCCCACCTGCTAGTCCTGGCAGGAGCGGAGGAGAAGTGAGCTCATCCTGCTCATCCCAGCACCTGCAAACCACGCTGCCCAGGAACGTCATCTTACTTCAGCTTATTGGACACACAACTTAGTCCGTGAAGAGAAAGTTCAACCGATGAGCCACGAATGAACGCCATTGCCCTGCTTCAAACCATATGCCAAAGGCTAGCAAGCTTTCTCCCCTGGAGATGTGAACTCGGACTCCCCCTTTTTGTTGTGGATGGTGGAGAAGGTCTGTTACTTCCACAGAAACAAAGGCTGTAGTTTTTTAGGTTATTTGTGCCACGCGGGCCCCGTGCCTGCTAACCGCTAAGTGAATTATGCGGAAAATAAACCCGAGGGTGTTGCTGAGGTCATAAACGAGTGAGTTGAAGTGACAACAGTATTTCTAGAGACAGAATCCCTGCTTTCATCACCGTCATCGAGGTATTTGCAACGCGTGCCCTTCGGTATTCCCGTTCCTTGTTTTACATTTTAACTTGTTTGTTGAACTTATGGGGGCGACATGGGTTGATGGCGTTATACAGGTTTCAGGCGTACAGTGCCAGAACGCGCCCTCTGGGTATCGGCCGGTGTGCTCACCAGCCCAGGTCATATCCATCCTCCTTTACCCACAATGCTTTTCTTGTTTGTGTTTAAGGTTTTCTCATTTTACTTCCAGCTCCAGGTGGTTTGTCCAAAGGCCAAGTGCCCGACGCTACACATCACCTGGGTGGCATTTCCCACCGTGGGCAGCTTTTATATTTTAAAACTGATTCGCGTTCGGCCCGCAGTGTCTCCTTCACTTTTGTTCATCGTGCTTCTCCCTTCGCCCCCCCACGTGTGTGTTTCACTCTCACCCAAGATTTCCCGGAAACGTCTGAAGCAGACTTTTTACTCTTCTATGTCTTTGCGTTGCTGCAGTTTCAAACCGTTTCTGCTTTGGAGCCCAAGCGATAGGACGACGCACCTGCAGCTCCCTGCGCACAGTGGTGTCTCGAGAAAAGAGGGAGCCACGGGGTCAGAGAGGTGTGCGCCTTCTTTAAACCCTCCCGGGGTCCGTGCAGAAACAGTCCCTCCTCCCCTCACCTTCCGATGAAAGCAGGGAAACGCTGACAGGCGCATGGGAATCACAGGCTCGTCTCCAGGTTCTGTGCGCAGAAGGACGAGTCATCGGGAGCCCACGGTCAGGAACAGCCATTTCCGTGCAATGTGTCGTTCTGAGCGATTTGTCGCTGTGAGCGACTTGTCAGATCAGCCAGTTCCTTCTCCACCAGTTCACCTGTCGTTGAGGCAAATCGTTCTGCAGTTCCTGGCGCTGCCGCTGAGATTGAGAAGGACCCGGGAGAGGCAGCTGTTCGGAGTGGATGCTGGCAACCCCTGCCGAGGGGAGCGCATTGCCAGCCTGACCCTGAGGTCCATTCCTCTCAGGACGTGCACAGCAATTTCTAATTCAGTGAGAGCGTAATTCTGGCCAGCATTTAACGTGGGGGCGCAGCATGCCAGGACCTCAAAAGCATCAATTCTAAAGGACTTTGGAATCAGCGAGCCAGACCCAGGTGCAGAAAAGCAGGGTTCGCATGATTGTAGGTTTGCACAGAATGAAACAAACCAGCAGTCTGTGTGTTTACGATGAACCCCTAAACAAATGGGATTCGGAGGGAAGGGGTTGTGAGGTGAAAACGTTGGGTTTTCCCTGGTGATGTTCATGTTCTTTCGTTATAAGCATGTAACTCAGATCATTTAAAGATGACGAGGTCCGTGCGACCCGGTGGCCTCGTGGCCAGCCATGCAGACAGGTTTGGGCATCTGTCGACAGAAAGGCATGGGACCTGGGTGAGAAGCGGGAAGTGTCTAATCAGGGTGCGCCCGACTTTCAGAGGACAGTGCGGAGGGGACGGATGGAGGCCCCAGTGCATCCCGACTGCCCTTGACCCGAAGTCTCCTGCCATCGACACAGGAAATGCAGAGCAGTGGACGTCCTCGTTGCGTCAAAACAAAAATGGCAGCAAAGTAGACCAAGGAAGGAGGACTGTAGTCCTATTTGTTCTTCATGCGTATTCATCTGTTCCTCTTCACTCTGTTTTAACAGACGTCTCGTGCCCCCTCGAGTTTTTCGTTGACTCGAATGTGCATTCGCTCCCACAGCACTAAGGTCTTTGCGCCGTCATCCAAAAGGAACTGGCTGCTCTCTCAGCACTTGGTAGACAGTTTGCTTGGAGGTTAGTCATTTAGAATCACCTACTACAATCAGGTGAGGTAGGAACCTTCCCTCCCTGGCCGGTATGGCTCAGTGGATAGAGTGTCACCCCACAGACTGAAGGGTCCTGGGTTCGATTCCGGTCAAGGGCACGTACCTTGGTTCCAGGTTCCCCAGTTCTGGATGGGGCGCACAAAGGAGGCAACCAATCTATGCATCTCTCTCACATTAGTATTTCTCTGTCTCTCCCTCTCTCTTCCATTCTCTCTAAAAATCAGTGGAAAAAAACTCTCAGGGAAAAATACAACAACAACAACAAAAGTAAGGACCATCCGTCCTCATCTCGGCTCTAGTTTCCCGCACAAATGCTGTGGTCCCTGAGGCCCGACAGCAGGAGATGGACGGCATTCAGTGCCCGAGATGACCTCATCAAGGTCACGCTCCTCCTTCACCGGCAGACGGTCTGTAACCGCATCCAGGCGCTCGGCTTCTGGGCATTCCCACGCCTGTCCCGGCTCTCCCACTGTGTCCTCACCAGCAACTCGGGGGCACAGCACGGCCGCCCCAGGGGAGCAGGCGATGCGTTTCTCCATGGGTGGGAGGGAGCTGAGATGGCAACCTGTGTCCCACACAAGGATGTGCTGTGCAGGGACGCACCCACCCCACGCAGAGGAGAGAGGAGGGCGGTCACCCGCGGGGCACTGGCCCGTCCCCCTCAGAGCCCAGCACTAGGACTGCCTCTGCCCCCGGCTTTTGCTCTGCAGGGCATGGCTCTCTGCTGCTGATGGCTGTGATCCGGTGATGGAGCAGCCCTGGCTGTGGGCCCAGTGACAGGGTGTGTCTGATAGAAACTCAAGGGCTCAGAGAGGGTCTAGTCTATGGTCCAGCAGAGACGGGTGGTGTCTGGGGAGCAGTATTGGGAGTGTGAGGGCAGGTAGCTGTTTTAAAACTTGATCTGGTCTCTATAAAGGATTTCCATGTCGTTTCTGTCAGCTTTTCTTTTTCAGTTTAGGAAAATGTGTAACTGGGTCAGTCAGGGAATGGTCACATTCTCCCCTGAGGGTTGTGTGGGTCCCCGTGTGTGGGCCTTGGCCCCACTGAACAAGTCTCGCACACTGAAGGAAGCGAGCAGGACACCTGGGAGGGCTGGGAAGCTGAGACTCGCAGTCAGTCTGTAATAGGACATCACAACGTGTGTTTCCTCAGAATTCCTCCAGAACCTTCTCTGGTTTACTTTTCCCTAATTTTTTCATTGTTTCCTAATATATTATCCACTTAGCAATTGCTGTTTGGCATCTTCTCTTTTTAAAAATTTTTATTTATTGATTTGAGGGGGGAAGAGAGGGAGAGAGAAACACCGACTGTTCCACTGTCGACGCATTCCCCGGTGGCTTCTCGCATGTGCCCTGACCGGGGCTGCGCCCACCACCTTGGTGTGTCAGGAGGGCTGCTCGAACCAGCTGAGCTTGTCCAAGTGCTGTGATGATTATGTAATTACAAAAACCTTTTAACTTAAAAGCTGCTCGGTTCACTGTGCACTTAATTGTACAGAATATATATCCATTAACCAGCATTTAACTCCTTCCTACAAAGCTCCTGGGTGGCTAAAAGGGGAAACTGAATGGACCATCGACGGGTGTCCAGTGTTTATGATGTGCATAGGGTGTGAAAGGTCACATAACTGTCTACCTGTTCCCTCCTTTCATCCTGGCTCATATTTAAGGAGGAAGCCGTCTTTATGGAGATACCACAGGGTCATGTGAGCTCCCTGCTGTGGCCCAACCTGACTGTACCCCACTGTCCCCCGCCCTCCACCGCCCTCCAATGCCGATCTTAGGACTTGGTCCTGCTCCCAAGGGGACTGGGCACAGGTCACGAGTTCATTCTCAGGTCTTCGGTTTGTCACAATCGCTGACTGTCCCAGATTTCTTGCTCCTTCGCATTTTGCACACTCTTTCAAGAACACACGCTACCGAGGTTACAAAGTACAAAGACCCTATTTGCACCAAATTACGTCGTCTCTGCCCCACAGTTCCATGCTGGGCCTCGGGAAGCTGGAACTCAATCAATGTTCTGTAAATAACCCAAATCTATTTTCTGCCAGGGGCGTGCTGGGGAGGGATTTTCGGAATCAATCACTGCCCCCGAGACGTCAGAACCCCGTCAATGCGAGAGACGTGCGGCCGGCGTGATGGATGGGACAGCTCAGCGCTGCGACAACAGTGAGTGACCGGCTGCGGCTCTGCCCCGAGGCCGAGTAGCCCCTTTCCATTACTCACCAGACCCGGACCATCTCAGTGCAACCCAGCTGGGCCCAAAGCGTCCGATCTCCTGCCCCCAGGAGCCCAGGTGGCCAGGCACGCACGGCCCGTGGGTACCTGGTGTGAGAACATGGGACGGTCCTCGCAGGCATCCCGCTCTGTTCCAGGACCTGGGGCTCAGGTTGCTCCCTCTGCTTCTTCCGGACAAGCTCCATCCTCTTGAAGAAAAGAAGCAGCTCTTACACCGACTTTCTTTTACATTCTTTTCCACGCTCGGCCATGCTGTGAGGTAAAATGGCAGATCTGGAAGGCAGGCGGTAAACTGAGTCTGGACTGTGCTCAGATCCGATGTCCTCTCATTCCACCTATAGAGTGAGTTTTCTCCCTTCTCCTCTCAAAGACTTCCCGAAATTCAGAATGTTAATCATATAGGTGTCCCACCTCCATTTTATGTTTTATGATGATTGTGATCTTAAGCAATAGAACTGGTTATTTTTCCAAATCAGGAGCAGATAGAATTCATACACCAAATGTGAGAAAAAAGTTTTAAAAAATGTTTACATTTGGGCAGCAGTGAAAAATATATGCTTGGAGTTCAGATTTCCGGGTGGGCGTAGAAAGAGTGGCAGGCCATCACTGCCATTGTTAAAAACTAGGAAAAAATATATTAAAACACATTTAAGGCAGCTATGATCTTCGTGTGCAAGACATTCCAAACTAACTGGTAGGACTGGGCAGCTGCTGGCCTCCCTGGGTGACGTCCTGGTGCAGGTGAGCTGGTCAGCGGCCTCCGAGGGACCCAGCGAGATGCTGATGCCCATCAGGTGGGAGTCAGGCACCTGTAGAAAACGGCATGGCTCAGTGGTTGAGCATCAAGCTAGGAACCAGGAGGTCATGGTTCAATTCCCAGTCGGGGCACATGCCCAGGTTGTGGGCTTGATCCCCAGTGTGGGGCGTGCAGAAGGCAGCCGATCCATGATTCTCTCTCATCATTGATGTTTCTCTCTCTCTCTCTCTCTCTCTCTCTCTCTCTCTCTCTCTCTCTTTCTCTCTCTCTCTCTCTTTCTCTCTCTCTCCTCCCTTCCTCTCTGAAATCAATAATATATTTTTTAAAAAATACATTAAAGAAAATGCAGACCCAGCTGGTTCCTACCCTCAACCCCTGCCACAGGTCACAGCCGAGCGCCCACCAATGAGAGCAGGACAAGCACTCAGATCCACTGTCTTGGGGCTCAAACCCCACAGCCCTGCCTGTTGCAGCACCTACAGCACAGAGATTCCCACATGTGCGTGGAAATCAGGACAGAAAGCAAGTGTTGACGTCAAAGTATTAGAAGCCAGAGGCCGATGGGAATCGAGGAAAGGGCAGCTGAGCTGGATCTCGCTCATTGAAGAGCTGATGGACCTGCTCAGCCACATCCGCTGCCTGGCGGAAGGGAGGCGCCCTGGGCAGGGGCTGGCCTGTGCCGCAGGCTTCGGGTCTATTTATACACAGAGCCCAGCCCACACAAGGCATCTCAATATGTGCAGAGAACAGCCTCGGGGAGAGGGGTCCGTGGGTGCTCACACAGATCCTCGGACAGGGAATTAGCAAACGCGTACTCAAGGGAACCACAATTAGCAGGAAAGGATGGAGCACTCAGCCAAAAATGGAATTGGGTTATTCTAGAACACTTACCTTCACATAGACATTCGTTCTAAGACATTTTCAATAATAGCAGCTGAGGGTTATCAGATACATTGAATGGTAGACTGGGCACAGCAGGAGGCTGAGCAGAAATCATGTGAAGAGGAGCAAAGAAGGTAACAGGACAGCCCAGGAGATGGGAGGCCTGTGAGTCTGTCATGCGATTAAATAGATTGTGACACTGAGTGGCCATTAAAAGATGAGAGGAAAAGCAGCAGCAAATATTTTAGAATATAAGGTCTGACGTGTTGCACTAAATATTCAACAAGCTTGCCCTGGCCAGTTTGGCTCAGTGGACAGAGCGAGGGTCCCAGGTTCAATTCCGGTCAAGGGCATGTACCTTGATTGCAGGGTCCTCCCCAGCCCGAACCCTGGTTGGGCCCATGCAGGAGGCAACCAATTGATGTGTTTCTCTCACATTGATGTTTCTCACTGTCTTTCCCTCTCTCTTCCATGCTCCCTAAAAGTCAGTGGGAAAATGTCCTCGAGTGAGGATTAAATATCTACTCTAATAAAAGAGTAATATTCAAATTAATCATCATCCAAGACACCTAAGCCACGCCCACCAGCCAAGCCATGCCCCCAGCCAATCAGAGTGGCTGTATACAAATTAACCCAGCCAAGATGGAGACTGGCAGCCACAGAGCTAGAGCAAACAGGAGGCTTCCATTGTAACTGCCTGCCTAGGCTGGCTGAGCCTCTGCTCACAGCAACAATGTTTCAGTTATAGAAGCCATGGAGCTGAAGCAAACAGGAGGTTTCATTGCCTGCCTAGGCCTCTACTCAAGGTAACAAAGTTTCAATTATAGAAGATAAATAAACCCCAGAAACCTGATTCCAGCCAGACTTGCTGGGACGTTGGGTCAAGAGAGCTGTGGGCAGCCTGAAAATGGCCCTCAGCCCCTCACCCAGGCTGGCCACACCCCCATGGGGTGAGGGTCCCAACTGGGGGGCTTGGCCAGCCTGCAAACAGCCATCATCCCCTCACCCAGGCTGGCTAGGCACGCAAACAGGTGGACATCCCCCAAAGGGTCCCACACTGTGAGAGGGCAGAGGCCAGGCTGAGGGACGCCCCCTGAGTGCACAAATTTTTGTGCACCAGGCCCCTAGTACATAATAAAAGGGTAATATGCTAATCTGACCAGACACCATTCCATTCAACCTTCCAGATGAAGCTAAAGCTGGAGGGAGGGAAGCCTGGATCCCGGGTGCCAGAGGGAAGCCAGTGCCGGCAGCTGAGGGAAGGAAGGCCTACTTTTGCACGAATTTCATGCATCAGGCCTCTAGGATATATATATTCAACAATCTCAGTAAAATCCAACCTAACTAAAGCATTTAAAATTTATTCATATTAAAATATTCACTCATCAAAGGACATTAAGAAAGTGGGAGGCGAAAGCAGCCCAGGGAGGAAATATGTGCAGCACACAGAACGTCTGACCGAGGTTAATATCCAGAATAGAGGACATAAGCCACTCAATTGAAAACAGCCGAAGACGAACAGGCATGAAACCAAAGACAGTATCGAGCTAGAGGTTCAGGAAGCAAGCGCTGTTGCTACCCAGCGTGCCTAGTGCTGGGCATAAAACAGCGTATAAACGCATGTCTCCCACCTTCTAAATAAGCCGTCCATTGGAATACTCCGACGACAGTGCCCACACACGGAGGACTAGTGCAAACTTACCAAGCAAGCCAGGGTTTCCCTCTCGTTTCCGAGAAACCTAACACTTTGATTTCAAGGATAATCCAAGTTTAATGGAGATGTTTCTTTTCCTCTGGAAAATTTTTTCTCTAAATAACAATAAACGTTCTTTGGGTTTTATAAAATGTGCACATCGTCATAGAATTATTTGTGCAGATAATTGTAAGTAATGTATTTGTAATTAATTGCAAAGTTACTTACACAAATAAGTCGATGATGGTGGTGGCTGTGCCTGGTTCTCGGTTATGAGGTCGTGGAAAACGGGGTGTGGACAGCCCCTCAGAGCAGGCGCTGTGGAGCTCGGGATCAGCCACGTGTGCACTGGCCAGTCTCTCCCAGCACCCCCTCTCCATGAGTAATTGTCTCTCCCAGGGACAGTCCCCTCAGGGCAGGTTTCCCACCCTGTTCTTCACATCAGCTCCTTCATCCTCAAACAGCCCTGCCTCAGCAACCGTTGTTGAAGGAGTATGAATAAGAATGAGAATATTTTGAAGACTTTTTATAAAAATGTCTATCTTCATGGCTGGGTGGGGGGAGGTGTTATGTGATCTAAAGTCTCCCCAGTTACCTTCTGACTCAAAATTTCTAACCCAATTAAGTTACTAATAATGCACCCAGCTGGCGTGGCTCAGTGGTTGAGCATCAACCCGTGAACCAAGAGGTCACTGGTTATTTCCCGGTCAGGGCACATGCCCCGGTTGTGGGCTCGATCCCCAGTGTGGGGCGTGCAGGATGCAGCGGATCCAGGATTCTCTCTCATCATAGATGTTTCTATCTCTCTTTCCCTCTCCCTTCCTCTCTCTCTATAAAAACCATTAAAAACATATTTTAAATTAATCATCCAAATTGCCCCTCCCAGCATGCATTCTTACTTTGTCATGGGGTCGCATTGCGGGAGTTCACCCTAGAAATTTCAAAGAGGAAATAAGTGGAAATCATTGAGCTGTCTGTGCCCAGGAGGCTCCTGCCCGGGGGATCTGCCACACGTCCTGGGGGCCCAGGTCAGTGCCTCACGCATGTCAGGACCACACCTCAGCTGCCCAGGCCTGGAGGTGGCCACGCCCAGGATGAAGCTGAAATCCTGGAGGTGTTGCTACCCACAGGGGCAGCGAGGAGGGCCCCCTGTCTTCCCATCGTCTGGCCTCTGTCACTCCCTGTGGCTTTCAACGTGAGTCTTTAATTTGTCAGAAACATTTCCAAGGGACCTACCTGCGAGGGAGACTTTGACCTACATCAAAACCTCAACGTTTTCACTGTCCGGTTTTAGAAATTTAAGAAATCAGTCACTTACAATTCAGGCCCCACCCACTTCCTTCTGGGTTCAGGTCTGAACGTGGCAGAGGAACAATGAATAACATGCTTGTTTGGAAGACAGGAGGGGCTGGGGAGGAATTTGAATTCTAAGAATTCTGTGTTGGCCATTGTGTCTCATTTGGAGAGACCTCTGTGGGTTTCTATGGAGGCAATGACTCCACTGAAGACGATAACCATGGTCCATCAAGAGCTGCGTTCTGTAAAACACGCTGCTTTTCTTGTACAAATTAAAGAACCAATCAATGAACAGGATGTCGAGTTAATACCAGCGTTTTCCATGTGAGAATGACTGACCAGAACGTGTTTCATGTGGAGATGTCAGCCACAGGCTTCCCTGGCGCGGCGCGGGCATGTCTTTACTGCTCACACAAACAACGCCCTTTACAGCCTACAGCACGCGGGTCCCTTCCCTGTGACATGCAACATGCAGAGCGCGATCCGAGGCCGCAGGTGTGACAAAGGTGCTTGTTTTCATCTCCCCGAGGAGATGGACCCCCGGCCCGGATGCTACTCGGAGTGAGCAGAGCGATCGATGGATTCTGCCTCCTCCGCTTTGCTGGAAACGGTCTCCTTAGCGCCCGAGTGTAAAGGGATCTTAGTTAACAAATGTGCATCTCATCGCGCCCCTGGCGGTGCTGGAACACAACAGTTTCAAATGCTTACAAGCCCCGAGTCACATAAATAAGGTAAGGTATCTGCAGGTCTGGTGAAATCTCACAAAGTTAAACACTTCATCTAAAATTCCTAATAATCGCCCAGTCGGGCGTGGCTCAGCGATTGAGCGGCGGCCGATGAACCAGGAGGTCACGGTTTGATTCCCAGTCCAGACACGTGTCCAGGTTGTGGACTTGATCTCCAGTGGGGGAAGGGTGTGCAGAAGGCAGCCAATCAATGATTCTCTCACATCATTGATATTTCTATCTCTCTCTCTCCTTCTCCCTTACTCTCTGAAATCAGTATATACATAGAGGCCCGGTACATGAAATTTGTGCACAGGGGAGGGTGTCCCTCAGCCCAGTCTGCACCCTCTCCAATACGGGACCCCTTGGGGGATGTTTGACTGCCCTCCCCTACAGGCCTGATCAACCACAACTGCCCTCCCCTGCCAGTCATCTTGTGGCGGCCATTTTGTAATGACGTGAGGGCATGACGGTCACCTAGGCTTTTATTAGTGTGTGTATGTGTGTGTGTGTGTGTGTGTGTATATATATATATATATATATATATATATATATATATATATATATATATATATTTCCTAATACTTAAAGTCATTGCTATGACATCTGGCTCCTCTTGGCTTCGGACCGTAATTTAGTAGAAAGAATCATTCCTAAAGCAGAAGCAACTTCTGCAATTCCGTACTCAGTGTTGTGACCACAGACTCCTGACTGTACAGAATTGTTAATACAGGACTTTCCGCTCGTCTTCAAGGCTAATTTGCCTCATGATCATGGAGGAAGTTGAGTTAGAAGCTGCTCAGACAGGTGACGGCATAGTGGACATTTTCCAGATGGGACTGCAACAATAAAAGGGAACACGGTTCATTGTTTCAGAAAGGGGAAGGAGGAAGTGGGACGGTCTCCCAGGAGCACAGCCCTGGCAGGGGAGCAAGTAGGAAGCAGAGAGAACTGGAGTCTGTCCTTATGGGAAGAGGAACGCCACTTGCCCTCACCCCCTGGACACTAGTTCAAGTTCACATGTGGCGGCGGCTCAGAGGCCAGGCCATAAGTGAGTCGGCTCGCTGCTCTCTGTCTGTGGCTCGCTGGCCGGAGGCAGGAGAAGGTGCTGTGACACAGCCTCTCATGGAGGAGAAAGACCAAAGTACTAGCAGTCACTCCGTATGGTTTATAGATAAGGAACATGTGGGTTGAGTCTTGACAATTTCCATTGCTGAGATCAAATTTGAGCCTCTGGTGAAAAACAAACAAAAAGCAACCTACAGAATAAAGCTGAGACATTACGCAGATCCTTCTATAGTCACACTGTCCTAACACCCCATTAAACAGAACACCTCAGGCCCAGAATGGCATGACGCGTACTAAAGCCCAGGACACCACACTTCGACTTACTACCTGACCTAATGGCCATTTCAGCCTTCACCAGAGAGGTCATCTGAGTCACCAGGCTGGCCTGCTCCGCCAACACCAGGAGGCCCTCTCCATCCCCCAGGGAAAGAAGCGATCGCCTGGCCGGCCTGGCTCAGTGGTTGAGCATCAGCCTATGAACCGGGAGGTTCTGGTTCGATTCCTCATCAGGGCACGTGCCCAGGTTGCAGGCTCAGTCTCCAGGGTGAGGCGTGCAGGAGGCAGCCAACTGATGATTTTCTCTCATCACTGATGTTTCTCTCCCTCTCTCCCTTCCTCTCTGAGATCAATAAAAAATATATATATTTAAAAAAAAAGAAAGAAACGCACCAACTGGTTCAGCTCACTGGATAGAGCATCGGCCTAGGACTGAAGGGTCCCAGGTTCAATTCCGGTCAAGGGCATGTACCTTGGTTGTGGGCACATCCCCAGTAGGGAGTGTGCAGGAGGCAGCTGATCGATGTTTCTAACTCTCTATCCCTCTCTGTAAAAAAATCAATAAAATATATTTTAAAAATAAAAATTAAAAAAAGAAAGAGGAGGCGATCCTCATGACGCACCCTTGCCTTCCCTTGCCCCCAACACTGGAGACCCTGGTCTTAAGTTAATGCTGTTCTTCTCTCCTGGTCCTCCCCCTTCTTCCTCTGGAACCCTCCTATTTCGTACAACCCTGGGGAGCGCCTTCTGCACCCCATTCACAAATCACTTCATAAAGCCAATGAGAGCTCCCAACGGGCTCTGCTGGAGTTTGCTTTTTAACAACCAAACCCCTGCTGGTGAGAGAGGAAGGCCGCCTGAGCCCAACCCTGCCATCCCTCAGATCACGGCATGTTTACCAACCGTGACTCCCTCCAGATGTGCTGAACCTACACCAGGGTCACGTCTGCTCCGGCGCCGAGTGAAAACACCCGTTATCTGTCCCGGTGTAGATGGTGCTGGTGAAATGAGGCAGCGCAGTCCCTGTCCCTGTGAATTCCATTCCCCGCGACACCACGCAGACACGGGCGCTGACTTCCCAGGTGGGTGTGCAGTCTGCACATGGAGAAATGCAATTAAGCAAACTCGAGTGTCTTAGGAAAACCTTTGCCCTGGCCACTCAGGATCCATCCACCTGCAAAGGAGGTTTTGGAAACTGTCCTGGGTGTTGGCGGGCATTGCGAGCACTGGGACAGGAGGCCCAGAGCTGTGACTGCAGCTGGGACACTTGTGGTCTCCCAGGGCCACGGCAGCTCACGGGCACAGCCAGCCCTTGCACGCTGCCCTCAGCTCCCACACGTGTGCAGAGTGAGTTTACAGGAAGGGAACGTGTCTGAGGAGAAAGAAGGGGGCGGTTTTATGCAGCCATAGTTCTCTGTTCCACATCCTTCTTCGTCTATGTTCTTTCCACAAACTGAAGGTTGAAAAGGAGGGGACGCGTCTGAATGACTGACTCCTCCCTTTCCCCCTCCTTCTTCGAGCACTGAGGCAGCTGGTCTTGATGCAGCCTGAGTCGCCTCTATTGTAGAGCAGTCACCACAGCGGCAGCTTCGCATGTGGCAGGGCATAGCTCTAAGAGCCATCGCTTGTGGAAACACTCTTCTCTCTGTGACGAGTGTCAGCATGTCTGCATTGCCAAAGGAGGTTTTTTTTTAAATAAAATAAGTTTACTCACTTAATGATGTAATTACTGTCACTTCAGGGAGGACTACACCAGGCACCTGCGTGGCAGCGATTCTAGGGGCTCTGGCCAGAAGATAGGTAGGACCTTGTGTCTTTTAGGAACTAAATGGAAGGCATTTCATCAGTGTTTCTTTCTCTCCCAGCACCTGGGACGTCACCTGCGCAGGGACACTGGGAAGCTGGGATCCAAGTGTCTCTTTTTAGTTTTACTAGTGGCCTGGTGCATGA
>PVJC01032058.1:0-20157 GCA_004026665.1 Murina feae
AGCTCTTTGCATGTACACAAAAAGCAGAGATAGAGGGCTTATCTTACTATCCTTTCTCTGATAATTTGTAAGCAGATAGAAAAGGGAAAGTTGATTTGGGGTGGGAAGGGAAGTCAATTTGGAAGAAGAGACAATGATGAAGCCAATTGGGAGGCTGAGATAAACTGAAGCCATTGTCTGATGACTGTCTAACTCGTCTGGGAGTGTGCAGGATGGTACTTCATATCTATAATCATGACAATAACTTATAACCTCCTCTGGGTTAAATTTCAGATAAGTATGGCCACATCTGAAAACCATGGAGATGGGCCAAAAGGGCCTAAAACTTTCATCAATTCATTTACTAATTCCTTTATTGTGCACCTATATGTGCCGTGCACCGCTCTCAACATTAGAGGTAGAAAAATGAATCATACAGAGGAGGTGTTGGTCTCATACTGTTTTACATACTAGTGTGGGGAGATAGATACTAAAACTGTGATCACATTTCTTAAAGGAAAGCTTCAAATTCTGATATTAATAACCAACCAAGCAACCAACCGCCACCAACAAAACAAACATGGTAATGGGACTGAGAGTGACTGTGGGTAGAGTGGGCAGGGCAACTGTCGCCTTGCGTAGAGGGCCTTGGGAAAGCCACTCTATGGGGGAGACATTTGATATGAGGCCTGAAGGATGCAGAGGCAGCCAAGTGAGGATGAGGGGCGGAGTGTCCCCGGCAGAGGGGACAGGAGTGGAAAGCTGTGGCTTGTTCAAAGAGCAGAAGAGAAGCCCAGAATGACTGGAGTGTGGTCAGTAGTTGGAGAACGATGGGAGAGGAGGCAGGAAAGATGGCAGGGCCTTTCTGAACATGATAAGGAGTTTGCATTTTTTTTTTCCTAATCATAGATGACAGCTACTGGAGCGCTCCTAGCCAGTGACACCTATAATCCTGCTCTGTGACCTCTGCTAACATATGAATATCGTGGGCCAGTAGCATCGGCGTAATCAGGGAATTGGTTAGAAGTGTGGTTTTCCGATTCCATTCCAGACCGACTGAATAACAATCTATTTTAAAAGATCCCTGAGTGCTGCACAGGTTCAGGGGACCTTGAGAAGCACCACTCTAATCACACTGATGCTTTGAACAGACTTTAAGGAACACCTACTTAAGATGGCTATGATTTCTTTAAATAAATAAAAAGGAAAGTCAGTGTTGGTGAGGATGTGGGGAAACAGACCCTTGCACATTGCAGGTGGGAATGTGAAATGGTGCAGTCACCGTGGAAACGGGTTTGGCTATTCCTCAATAACTTAAAGAGAGCTTATCATATGACTCAGCAACTCCACTCCTGGATATATATCCAAAAGAACTGAAAACAGGTGTTCAAACAAAAACGTGTACACGAATGTTCAAGCAGCACCATTCACAATAGCCAAAGGGTGAAAACAACTCCAATGCCCATTAACTGATGAAGGGTCAACAAAATGTGGTGACATTATTCAGCCATGAAAGGAGTCCCGATACATGCTACCACATGGATGAACCTTGGAAACATTATGCTAAGTAAGAGAATCCAGACACAGCACGTCACATATTATATGGGTTCATTTCTATGAAATATTCAAAATGGGGCAAATCTATTGAGACAGAAAGCAGGTTTGTGGTTGCCAGGGGCAGTGGGAAGGGATACAGGAGGATGATTGCTTAATTGCTACAGGATTTCCTTTAGGGGAGATGAAAATGTTTATGAGCTAGACAATGGTGATGGTTGTATGACACTGTAAATGTACTAAATGTCACTAATGGTAAGTTTCATGTTATGTGTATTATATTATAATTTAAAAGAAGAACAGTGAAAAACACACCAAATGGCATTTCCTCAAGGATCATTTGTGGATGGGGTTGCTAATTGTGTTTAAATTTTGTAACATTCTACTCATGAGCAGGATACTAAAACTTTAACATGCATTTGCCTTTAGAAAACATCAAGCTAATAAACCTAGTTGTACCTTGTTGAAAGCTAACTTTAAAATGAACTTGGCCAAATTAGGCTAGAATCAAGTAGAATGCAGTTCCACAAGGTTAAGCAGAGAAACAAAACAGTTACTGAGGGCAGGTGAGAGAGGTACAAGAGTTTAAAAGAATCGAGGGGTCAGAAAACATGGCTAGAGAGAACTCTGTGGACAAAAATCAGTTTCAGTAACTGAATTCATGTACTGGTGAACCACAGAGACTACATCAGGTTCCTTTGCCATTCCATTTAACATCCCTTGGATGCATTTTCAAATTTTGCTTCCAACTCTGGGATAAGTTGGGAAACCCAGGAGAGCCATGAATTGGTTAGACTTAGATTATGAACCTTTACTAGTATGACGAGAAGTCTTGCATCTTCATTCATTCATTTGTCACCCACTTACCTCCTCCATCCAATCTCTCCATGTCCTGAGAGACAACAGAGTATGAGAGCTCTGTGTCTGGAATGGTCTTGATTCATGCATGCCACCAAGTATGCAAATCACTTCACCTTGGGTGCCTCTGTTTTCTCATCTGTAAAATGGGAATAATGATTCAGAGCTGTGAGAATTAACTGACAACTTTTCAATACATGGAAAAGGCTTGGAACAATGCTTGGGACCTAGGAATCACTTAACCCCATTAGCTGCTATTATTGTTACTCATCTGAGCATTTGGGATTATGGAGAGAATAAGGTGTTTTTCCTGCTATGGCAGAGCACACCTCTGCGGGGAAACAGACTGCAATATTGCCTGGCAAACATGAAGAAATAGGGGGGTACAAAGTGCCTTTGGGTCCTAGCGGGCTTTAATTCTGCTCAGGAGGAAATGTGAGGGTCCAAAGACCAGAGGGCATCTGAGCAAATCAGGAGATGGATGATATTCATTATAGCCCAAGGGAACAATACGTGCAAAGGTCAGAGGTTTGCAAACCTGGCTCCCTGGAGGAGCTGTGACTGCTTTGGTGCAGGGATAGGGTGTGAGGGAGGGATCTCTGCAGATGAGATGGGAAGTCAGCTCTGCTAGCTTCTGGTGGTTGTGGTAATTCTTGGTATTTCTTGGCTTATGGATTCATCATCAGGCAAATTTCTATCTCTGTATTCACATGGCCATTTTCCCTCTGTGTTTCTGGGCCTGAATTTCTTTCTTCCTCTATGGACCCCACTAGTCACTCATTAAGGTCTTCCCTAATCCAGGATGATCTCATTTTAACTTGATTACATTGGCAAAAACCCTGTTTCCAAATGAGACCACATTCATAGGTACTGGTGATTAGACTAGAACAAATCTTTGGGGATTGGAGGAGAGAAGGGATACAATTCAACCCACAATAGGAACTGGCCAGTTAGAGCAAGGGAGAAATGCACATAAATCACACACTTTACAAGACTTGATCTGGAGGTTTGAGGTGAGGAGACTAAAGGACTATAAAATGCTGGAGGATCAGTAAGGAGTTCATTTCAAAACAGTAAGAACTGCCGAGGCCCTGACAAAGGCCATGTCTAAAAATGCCGAGCCATCGGAAGCACTGGCCAACCCAGCTGGAGGTTTTGGCAAGAATCCTTCTTAGGCGCTGGGCAACGTGTACTTCCATGAGCAGCCACTGACAATTATTTCCTGGATCTATTATTTAATTAGGCTTGGTGAGATGGTGGTATTCTAATCCCTTCACTTCCTCATTGATTAGTTGGATGCGTCCATGAAAAGATATTTCTCATCAACTATTTACTTTGATCTACAGTTAATTTAATGGCAATAAAAATGCTTGATTCTTTCTTAAAAAAAAAAAAAAAAAAAAGCTTTAAAGCTAGAGTTAGTTCCCAGGCATCCTCCAAAAGTGACCTATCTGTTTTTGTTCTTGGTTGTTTGTTTATTGTGAGGTGTCATTTTGAACTCATCTTAAACGTATTGATGCATTTTAACCCAGTTCAGCTATCGTCCTTAGTGCTCACATCATTTCTGCGGCCCCCTTCAAGCTGCCTCCTCAGTGCAGTTGATATAATCCCAGGAAACTTGGACAGTTTTCTTGCTTTCTGGTACAACTTGTTGAACTTTTCCAATCTCACAGGTGGAAGGTGGTACACCACGGAGTCTTAATTTGCATTTGTTTCATTAATGGGAGCCTGTCATATATTTAATTGGATGGGTTTTTACTTTGCAGCTGACCAATACATGGCCCAGGCAGGTGTGAGGGTTCCCAGGAGCCCTGCTGTCTAATGCTACCATTGGCTTGACTTGTAAGGAAGTCACTGATCTTCCTGGAACTTTGTTTCTTCCTTATCACATTAGGGAAGGGAGGTGTCTCTACAATCTTCACATTTTAGCTAAAATGCTGAAAACTGAATTCCTGGCTCTTGTGGGTCCCAAAGGTATTATTTTTTTCAGTAAAGCCAACTGAATAATTATGTAACTCGGTTCATTTTATTTTCCGTCTGTCCAAGTTATTTTGTCAAATTAATTTGTAAAATGGAACAATTTGTTAGGTTATGTGCTCTGCTTTTTAAAATTATTATTTAAAATGTGGTGGCTTCCCTAATAGAGGCCACATTGCTTGACCTTCTGCTTGCTCTTTCAGAAGCTGCAGCCCACTGCCAATAGCATCCCAGCCTCCTGCGGAAGCATCTGCTGGGGCTCTCAGGTTGCTGAGGGTCCTCCCTCCCCCAGCCTCCCCACTTTCCTCTTCAGGCTGCTCATTCACTCACTGGAAGCTGCTTTCATAGCAAGGGTTGCGGGGAGGGTCTGCTGACTTATAGCTCAGGGTTTTCAAAGCACCTGCCTCAGTGTCACCTGGAGACTTGAGTAAATGACCTATAGCATTCACCTGCTCTGGCACCAAACCCTGCTTTTCCTCCGCAGCACTCAGCACAGTGTCAGGAATCAGCCCTTTCCTTGAATAAGTCTTTGTCAGGCCTGCCTCCTACATGGGACAAGAAGCTCCCTGAGGGCAGGCTGTGTTGGACTATGTCCCAGTTTTGCTCACCTTCGGATCCCCAGCACTCAGCTTAGGGCATGGTGTTTGCAGGCATCTGAGTATTTGCTGGATGCTGAATGTATGGGTACATGAGTGACCAAATGAATCAGTTTGATGGAGAGTCACCCAGATACACAGAGACCTTCCTCTTGATGTTTAAATTGTCCATGAGTTTAAGGAAGGGTTTTCCCCAAAACTGGGGCCAACATATAGGTCTAGGAGCTAGTATATGTGTGCAAATGCATGCACGTCTATGCAAGGACATCAGGGCGCTCCTGTTCTAATCTAACATTTGCAGGAGCTTCAGAGGAGGAGGCTGGCCCATGCCTAGTCCTATGGGGCTACTGAGCACTGACCTGGGAGGCTGGAGATTATATATATAAAGTCTGGTGCAGAATTGGCCTCTTGAGGTGACCTGGGCAATGGTGAGCACATCACTTCTCCATTTGCACAGCCGTGGCACCTGTAGGGATCTTTGCAGCACTGTCATCCTAAGGTTCTTCACGTGGAGAGTTTTGTCTCCCCAACCTGGAGCCAAGACACGGCGGGCTGCCTTCTCAGTCCATAAAGGACATAAACAATGTTCATTATAAATATCTCCCCACGAACCAACTCTTCCTTAGATTTAGTTTTCAAACCAAATGCAGCATCTTTTTCCTTGCACATCAGTTTTGTCTTTTAGGATTTTGCTTGCCACGCTTACCTCTCTTACTCTAGTCTCCGTGTGTCTATCGACGGTAAGTTACTGACTCCTAACTCTGCGCGCCAGGCCTTGCTCCAAGCACTTGGCATGTATCAACTCATTTCACAAAGGATAAAATTCGATCCCCCTAGGATTTGCACACATCACGTGCTCGACCTGCAGTGTGTCAATTCCATATTTCTTTATGGTCGCTCGCTTGGCTGGATTTTACAATAAGGCAGCTTGGAAAACGTAACGTAAGCTCTTGAATACTTAGGTGGGAAGGGAAGAGGTGGGGGAGGGAGGACCCACAGGTTAGCATGGCACATGTTTCTATACACTCTCTTCTTGCTGTTTTGGAAAAGAGCCAGAGAGTTGAAACATAAAGGCTTTAGCCTGAATTCAGACAATTGTGAGAACTAAATATGAGAATTAAAGGGAAGACACAGCTGGACTAACCAGATTATTCCTTTTCTAGCTTAACCTCTGAAGATGCTTTGGAAAGATTTGTAAATAAAATATCTCTGCTGCTCGCCTCTCTCTCCCACCAAGCCTCTCCCTTTCACCCCTCGTAGACATGGAAAATGACAGCTTTATTTTTTTTATCCAGCTACACTTTGTAAATTTTCTCTCTTTCTCTTTTGTCTCATTAACTCCACTCCCTCAGTCTCCCCAGATTTTCCAATGATTAAAGTAGTGGGCTTTTATAAAAAGCCTCCAATTTGCACCTCATCAGCTCCAATTAGGGGAGACAAAAGCAGGGTAAAGATAACTCAAGGAGAGAGGCCCGGACAACCTCATGTAATCTCTTAAGACAAGCATTGAGCATTCTCTCTGCTGACCAAGCTGGGCCCATTCACCTTCCTTTCTTCCTTTTGGATGCATTTAAGACTGTATTGCTGGGAAGACAGGCCTCCCAGGAATCTCATAATTCCTTATTCAGGGGCTACCTGTTTACAGCTCCCGGAGCTCAAGGACCTAAACAATCCCACATTGTCTGTCCAGGGCTCCCTTAAACCTCGCCTCCCTAATGGCCCGTTCTCTGACCAGCCGCCTGGGTTGGAGCCGGCTTTCTATCACAGAGTGTTCTTGTACTGTCTTCTAATTACACGGGGCAGCCACAATGTATTTTTTTTTTTCAATGAGAGTTCTTTGGAGCAGTTAATTTGGTGCCTGTCCCAAATGCCCCCAAACATTAATTAGGGTGGAAGGAACCCTAATTTCCCCCGCAGCTTTCCCCTCCACTTACTTCCCTCGTTTTCACATAGGCCTGGATGAGTCTCTGTAATGAAATTACCTCATTAATGCCTTTATTCTTCACAGTAACTCATTCAAAACCAACCATTTAGCTTTAATTTAATGCTGTCAAAAGGAAAAAGGTGCATTCATGGCTTTGATTAGCAAAAAATCCCCCCCCCCCATCCCAGGGGCGGACAGATTTAAATTATGAAGATGGTAAGTAGTGAGTTATAATTGGGCACAAGCAGCACTTTAGGGAAGCTTAACTGCTTTCAAAGCCCAGCCTGGCTGGCCCGCAGACTATTAACTGTGTCCACTGCCTTGTTCTATTTGAATTGATGGCAACTTAACTATGAAAAAGAAAATGGGGTTTAATTTTTGTTTAATACACAGTAGGGTTGTATTTACCCACAGAGCAATAGCTTTTCGATGAGCTCAGTCTTTGTTCTCTTAATAATTTATTATCTGGGCTTTCTAACATGCGTTTTGAAGGGCGCCATGCAGGCCCCCCTTTCTGGGAGGGGGGACCCTAAGTGCGCCGGCAAGCCGGTGGTTGACCTAACACCTTGGCCAGGGCCACACCAGGGCTCTAATAATATATTTCATAATGATTTTTAAAGTTATAGACCTTTGGGGATCTAACCTTTAATAAATGCCTTCCTCGACATTTTCTCATTTGCTAGAAAAATCCTATGAAGTAAGACTTAAATATTAAGTGCCCGTGAAAAAGCAGAGGTTCAGGGAGTCTGAGGATTTTCTCAAAAATCATGGTGCCTGGCAAAGGCAGGACCAGAGGCCATATATGGCAGGCCTGGGGACACACATGCTCTGGTTTTGAGGTCAGAACTGTTTTTTGTAACATCCAGAGCATCAAGTACGTTTGCATTGGTTCTGTCTCAATTTGTATATAAAGAAGAGTTATGCCAGCAGGCAGTACTATCCTAATTGGGATGTATACATAGAAAATCATATAACACATGGTTCATTATATGCCATGGAATCATAAATGGATGGAGTAGGTCTTTCTGGGTGTGAAGTGGTGTTCAATCATTCAACCATTAAGCACAACAATGAGAGAGAGAGAGAGAGAGAGAGAGAGAGAGAGAGAGGCTTAAACAAGAGCACGTAGTTAGTTTTTTCAAAACCTGAAATTATGTGACATAACCATCAAACAAGATAAGGCTCAATGGAAAGAATATGGAACTTAGGGTCAGATGGGTCTGCTTTAAAAATCCCCTCTACCATGAACAAGTTACTTCCATTTTCTCAGTCTGAGTTATCTCATGTGTTTAGTGGGGATAATAAACCCATTTGTGAGGATGAGATAACACAGGAAAAAAGTAAACCTATAAACAATGCCTTGCAAGTTTCAGAGAGTAAATGGTGTTGCAGAGGGAAATTTTGCCTCTAACCTCTTATGTTCTGTTCTGAGGCCTGCAGATAAAACAACAAAGGATAGATTAGCAACAGAAAAGACAGTTTTATTCATAGAAAAAAAATGTGACTCAAGGAGAAATCTGGGGTTTACAAACCATTTCAATAGGGGATAGGGTACTTCTGGGAGGAAAAATGACTTCTTTAGAATCATGGTGTGGGGAGAGGGAGAAAGGCACTTAAGAGAAACAAATGACATTTCGGAAAGATAAATGGGTCCTTGGTGAATAAGTGGAAGATACAATAATGTCACAATGTCATGTCTGTTTGGTGTGACGTAGACTCCTCTCCAAGAAGAGATTAGAGTTGCTCCAGAGAAGATGGTTTATGACAATTGAGTTCTTTTAGGAGACTATTTTTAGGATGATAAGATGTTTCAGGAATGTAATGTTTTCAACCTCAAATAATTTTTATGACACAATGCCTTATTCTGGACCCCTTCATAAAGAAAGGATGATATCCTATATAATAAAAGGGTAATATGCAAATTGACCCTAACAGGAGAATGACTAGTTGCTATGACATGCACTGACCACTAGGGGGCAGATGCTCAGCGCAGGATGATCAGTACACTCCTACAGTGGGAGCTCCACTCAGCCACAAGCTGGGCTGACGGTTGCAAGCCTCTCCCACCTCCTCGGCAGTGCTAAGGATATCCAACTGTGGACATCCCCCAAAGACTCCCAGGCTGCCAAAGGGATGTTTGACTGCCAGCTTAGGCCCAATCACCTGGGGAGCAGACCTAAGACAGAAGGTGGACATCCCCCGAGGGGTCCCTGTCTGTGAGAGGGTGCAGGCTGGGCTGAGGGACCCCCAAAGCACACGAATTTTCATGCACCAGGCCTCTAGTTAATAGTAACAATTTATTGAACCAAGCTAAATACCTTTCATACCTTGGAAAAGTCCCAAGATGCATCAATTCATATATATTTTTTGCATTAATTCATATATTTAATATTTATGGTTCATAACATAATATTGGAAATATAACTATTTTATTAAATTTATTGGGGTGACATTGGTTAATAAAATTGTGTAGGTTTCAGGTGTACAATTCTATAATATATCATTTGTACATTTTATTGTGTATTCACCACCCCAAGTCAAGTCTCCTATCACCATTTACTATTTTAAAACCACAGGATATTAAATATAGCATTAGAATGCTTTGTACATTTCTGAGAACTTGAGATTATAAAATATTTAGGCAAAAAACATCAAATACAAGAGTCTTAACCTTCTAGAAAATACCAGGAAGGGGAAAAATGTATTTTACTACATCAAGTCTATGTGACTGTCAGATAATTTGCACATATTTAACCTACTTTTTGTTGTCACAGCCAAGCATATTATTTGTAAACATTTTTTTATCACCCAAGCAAGGTATCTCCGTTAATTAATATGACATTAGTGGTTTTAGAAAATAATCCACTCTGCCAATGTGAGAACCAACATTTTTCTGGCCTTTGGTTATATTGACTAGGCTTGGTGATTGTTGAAATGGCTATTGTTCTTGCTCAAGACCTTATTTTCTTGACTTGAAAACATGAAACACACTCAGGTTTTGGAATAGCTGGGCAATACCAGGCTTTTCAAGGTTATTGGAAAACAGGTGCTGTAATGGGTTGACTTGTGTTCCCCCCAAATGATGATTGAAGTTCTAACCCCAGAACCTGGGAATATGACCTTATTTGGAAATAGAACTTTGCAGATGCAATTAGTTAAGGTGAGGTTATACTGGAATAGTGTGAACCTTAATCCAATATGACTGGGTATCCTTATAAAAAGGGGAAATCTGGACACAGAGACAGATCCACAGGAAGGACAGATGATGTGAAGACACAGGGAGAACACCATGAGGAGACAGAAGATTGGAGTGAGGTACCTAGAAGCACCAAAGTTTGCTGCTGAGCAACCAGGGCCTAGGAGAGAGGACTTCGGGGGGACCAAGGTTCTGCCAACACCTTGACTTTGGATTTGCGGCCTCCAGAACTGTGAGGTAAGTGTGTGTTTTTTAAGCCACCTGATTTGTGGTACTTTGTTTTGGCAGATGGAGGAAACTAATACAGGTTTGATATGAATACTTTTAGAGTTGGTTATTTCACTTTGTAATAAGTAATGGGCCTTACCTTTCTGTCATCATGATTATCAATAGTATAGTGATTTCCTATATAAATCATGTTAATATCTCTTATTAGAGCAATACCTTTTTGTTCATATAATCTTTTCCTCTAAAGATCTTTAAGCAAAAACGTTTTGATCATTGCTAGATATTTATTAGAAAATATATTCCTGAGGCACCCCTCTGACACTCCCCTTTCTCACCCCCCAAATCAAATACCGTATGCACAGGCCTCTTCCGTGTCTTGCCTTTACTCTGTGGTGTTCTTGACCATAGGGAAAGACCAGATGTCCAGGTGACCTTCTCACTAACAGCAAGCCATTTCCATCTTTGTTAAAATGAAGATAATATGTACATTTCAAAAATTATAGGAGAAATTATATATTTATAGCATTGACAACCCCAAGAACCAAGGAGTAAGTGAAAATCTTCTCCTTGAACAGGTGAGAAACAAGGTTGAAAGTGTCTAGTTCAATGGCTGGTACATAGTAAGTGCTTAATAGATATCCACCTCCCTCCTCCTCTCTCCTCTTTTATATAATCAGGCATTGCAATCAGTCAGGCAGCAAATCCACTTGTAATTAAAGAGCTAGGTGGGAGATGCTTAAAGAATTTTGTAAACTCTTTAGTGTGTGTTATGCATACCTAGTGCACTTAGATATAACCTTTTCCAGCTCTGAGGGGCACCTTGGCATCTGGTGTTTCTCTATGGTCAAGAACACCATACCACCTTATTCCTTTAAGCACAGCCTGCCGTGGTTACTGTTTGTGTTCATTAATGAGCTCGTCTAACAGACTGTAAGCTCCAAAAGGGCAGGAGTTCTTTTCCTCTTTTTTTTTTGGTTTTGCTCCATGATGACCAAATCACCTTGTATCTTGCTTTAGTGTTCTAATTCCTACCCTTTCTACTCTGTTTACATATCTGCCTTCTCCAACAAGCTATGATCTCTTCAAAGGCAAGGGCAAACACACAGGTACATTCTTATTATTTCCTGCTCTGGGCTCTGGCCAAGTTCATGCCCATTTCAAAACCACTCTTGGTTCTGGCAACAATCCTCCTGGACCTGCACTGGCTTCCTGCCTTGGGCCAGAGCCATGAATTTGAACTTATTCCACATGAAGTGTTTCCACAACATAACTCAGGACTGGGTCCATACATAAGCATATGAGTTATGATTTGGCATATCATAGTTCTAAATTGCGCAGTTCTGTGATATGTGATGTTCATAAAAGACAATTTGTATGCAGAAAAAAGTGCCATGATTGTATGGCCGTGTAGGGAGTGAGGTCAACTGAGGACAATTAATGAATAAGAAAATAAAAATGCTAGCCAACACTACAATAACAGTGTTTTCACTCTAGAGGGCAAAATTTTCTAATGAGTAAATGAAACTGTGAGCCATCAGGGGCAGTCCTCACCTTTGATCGCTGGTTCATTTGATTCATACCAGACGCAGGGTCCATTAGGAAGAACAAGGAGACAGTCTATAATTATGCCCTGGAAAGTACACAATTTCATTATCTTCACCGCGGCTGCACGGGAGGGAAGCTGAACACAAACCCCCTTTTCTCTGTCCTCCCTTCCTTGTTGCATCTGGTCAATTCCAACAAACATTACTAATGACCAGGCTATATTGGCATTACCTAGTCAAGTAGCCCATTCAGTTTGCTCAAAAGAGCACAGACATAATCAAGCATTTGGCTGAATGCACAATTCACACTGAATAGGGCAAATATTTGGATTCAAGTATAGGTCAGCCTCAAGCAATTGAAATATTAATAAAGGAAGCCTGTGGGAACCAAATGTACATAAAGGCAGGACAGAAGGAAAGAGAAAAAAGGAGGTTTTCAAAGGGTGAGCCGGGGCCACAAAGACCAAAGGGGCGATTTGTCTTTTCCCCGAGAAGGTAGGTGCCTTAGCTCAGGAGGTGAGCAAAGCCAGCCCTGACTGACCATCTTATTCCAGCTTCAGAAAATGGTATGTTTCAACTGTTTTGATTGATTCCAAAGTGGAATTTGTAATACGCTACAAATGCACCATGAAACTTTCTAATAGGAACTCCTCTGGCCCAGGCACCCAGCTTTATTTAAAAAGAGAATTAGGCTGAAGTCTCTTTGTGCCTTTTTCATACTGTCCTAGTTGGCCACCAGATCATGCCAGGGTCAGTTTTACTGACTGGAAAACCCTGCAGAGCACGGAGGAGGTCCTGGTAACCTCCTGGGCTCCAACTCCTCGTCATCCACTCACCCATAATGCTGCTCAGCACATCCAGACCTCTCGGCCCAAAGGTAATGTTTGCCACACTCACAGCTCATTTATAATGCCCTGCTTTATGGATGGTTTAATTTTCAGACATCCACCCTGCATGTGGGCACTCAGGTGCCCCAGTGCCCCTCTCAGCCACATACTTTTCCTCCTGAAAGGGTCAGAAATCCCAATTTCTGACTTCCCCAAATACTTGGCTTTCTTAGCAGTCCCCCACCCTGCCCTGCACCAAGGGACTCTTCAGGTCTAGCTCAATCCCCTCCCCCAACCATCCCCCAGCTCTTTGAAACCCGCCAGTGAGCAATGATTGGAAGGAGCCCTCAGTCCCAATCTTTCCCAGCTTGCTCCCTGCCCTTGAAATTGTATGGCCACCCTGCCAGCAAGACCAGGCAGCAACTTGTGCCACCAGCATGCAGAGCTCGGCTGACTTGAGGGGTTGGAGGTAATTGTTCAGCAGTTGGGGCTCACTCCTTGGAAACGAAGGTTCTGCCTCCAGCCTGCACCCTGGCACAGTCATGTACTTCAGAGGAGAGGGGATCTTCAGAGCTTGTTCAGCGGCATGGGAAACAGGGGAAGGGAAGTGACCTCGGGCCTCAGGTTATTTTTGGAGGAGATATAAAGCCTGAAACCAATGAAAAGCACACTGAATATACATTTAACCTCTCAGAAATGTCTCCCCAAACCCAGGTATGAAGTGTTGATTATTTAGCATTCTATTAATCTGCCTCTTCATGAAACTTGGAGTTTTAACCTTATTGGATGAAGACAGTTTGGTATTAAGAAAAAGGAGCTGTAGCATGCTGCTGTGGTAAAATGTGCTCGGGATAAAGTGTCTGCCTCGTTCTTTGATTTTTTGTTTTGTTTTGTTTATGGCATATGTGATCTTTATGTAATAATCAGAATATTTATTTGACCACCTCCAACTCAGTCAATCAGATAACTTACTATCCTTGACTTATAATAAATGATCATTGAAATGCTAAATGTAAGACTCTTACCCCAAGCCATAGGCCGACCAATGGAGTGGTTCCTAGAGTATACACATGGGTCTCTCATTCTTGATCCTTCTCAACCAGCACACGGGTATCCTGGGCTATTAGAAGCCTGGACAAGAGGATGTGGGTGAGCCGGTAACTCGTGAGCACACTTTGAGAAAGAGGCTACATCTGAACTGGAGAAGTAGACTAATAGGTGGGGCTATGCATGCAGCAGTCATGGCTTAGCAAGACTGTTATCATTATCAGAGGTAGAACCCCATCAATGAAGAAAGTAAGAAAGGTAGGGTGAGTTATTGCAAGGACAAAATGTGTCTCAGAACAGGAAGAGCAGCTGGGCTTTGCAAGGAAGATAAATCATGAAAGGCAAACTGGACTTGTGTGTTTACTAAATGTATGTCTGCTACTACAGAACTATCATAACTCCATCATGAGAGATTGGAAGAGAAGAGAGAAAAAGGAATCTTGCCTCCTAACCAAACTATTGTTATTTTGGTGAAGGGTAAATTCATGAATTTTAGAAAAGTTTTACAAAGATTGAAGCAAACAGGATTGTGAATTAACTGTCAAGTAACCAGAATATCCAGGAGCCCCTCAACATCCCTGATTCCCAAATAATTGCAGGCCAGCCCTGATCTGTGGGAATCTGTTATGGGCCCAGCTTTCTAGGCCTTTCCTTGGTGGCCTGACAAGTTGAAGTGGAGTGGAAGGTGGCTCAGGTGATAAACCAGGTGTCCCTTTTCCCAGGCTGACTGTGGTGGACTGTAGTGTTGTTCCATCTGAGGTCTGAGATCGCAGCTGCATCATCATACAGGAATCAAGGGCACAGCCCCCTGTGACAGGTCTCCACTCTGTGTTGTAATCAAATCCAGTACCAGGTGTGCCAAAGTCTTGGCTTTTGCAGTTGAGAGAGGTGCTAGATAATTACCTGCAAAACCTGATGCTTTCTTGGAGTTATGGAAGGCAGCTAAAGGCACTCCTCATGCTTTGGTGCACTCCCTGACCTTCCACACCAATGGTTCTTAGCAGTGGCAATACTGCTTCCTAGAGGTTTTTAGGAAATTATGAATGATGTGTGTGTGTGTGTGTGTGTGTAGGTGGTAAAGGAGGAATTGTCTCAAGTAATGAAAAACAGGCTTTGTTTTATATATAAACACAATTTATATTTTACTTGAGGCCCAGTGCATGAAATTCATGCACAGAGAGATGGGGTCCCTCGGCTCAGCCTGCACCCTCTACAATCCAGGACCTCTCAGGGGATATCTGACTGCCAATGTAGGCCCAAACCTGGCAGTTGGACAGTTGGACTTCCCTCTCATAATCTGGGACCATTGGCTCCTAACTGCTCACCTGCCTGCTGGCCTGATTGCCCCCAACCACTCTCTCCTGCTGGCCTGATCACCCACAACCGCTCTCCTCTGGTGGCCTGATTGCCCCTAATGGCCTTTAACTTAGTATAGATGTCTTTAATCTACAATAACTCCATGTAAATTAAGGAAAGATTATACTTATATTTGGTTGGAACTTTACTGAGAGTTATTCACTAATATAATGCAACTCATGATAGTTGAGTCACCACCACCTATTCTGTGTTGTGTCTGTCCCAGACCACTGAGGAAGTACAGGCACAGACATCAGACTACTCCCTTATGTCTTCTAACTATAACTGTGGCTTAGCACTTACATGTTGAAACACATATTAATGTATTATGACAACTTTGTTTTTATTTCTCCTTTGTATTACCATTAGAACATTAAAGTGACTAAAATATTACCTGTGTAGATAAGTTGGATCTGTGTATCTTACTTTAGGATACTATAGGGAAGACTTATACCATCTAATCTAATAAAAGAGTAATATGTAAATTAACCACCACTCTGAGACACCTAAGTCACACCCACCAGCCAAGCCATACCCACCAGCCAATCAGAGTGGCTGTATGCAAATTAACCTAGCCAAGATGGCGGCTGGCAGCCACAGAGCTAGAGCAAACAGGAGGCTTCTGTTGCACCAGCTAAGGAGTTGAAACTGCCTGCCTAGGCCAGTCAGGCCTCTGCTCAAGGCAACAAAGTTTCAATTATAGAAGATAAATAAACCCCAGAAACCTGATTCCAGCCAGACTTGCTGAGATGTTGGGTCACTGGTAGCTGTGAGCAGCCTGAAAATAGCCATCAGCCCCTCACCCAGGCTGGCCAGGCATGCCAGCAGGTGAATATTCCCCGAGGGGTCCCAGACTGTGAGAGGGCACAGGCCGGGCTGAGGGCCCCCCCCCCCAAGTGCACAAAGTTTTGTGCACCGGGCCCCTAGTATGTGTTATGAAAGGGGGGCATTGGGACTGATAGGGTTGAGAAGTGCTATTCAATTGAACTTATACTCCTCAGTAAAGCTGCTGTGCTGGAATAGTTTGGCATTTTGTTGTGCTCTGGGATATGGATGCTAGGGGCTTTGCTGGACATTCTGCAATTGTACCACAGGTGCCCTAACCTCAACCCTCCACTCCTTATGTGGGTCCAGTGCTTACCCAGCTTTGTGGAGCCGGGCAGATCCAGAGATATTTTTTGGATCCTGGAAAGTTAGGTGCTGCATTCAAGCTCATAAACTTCTGAGGACTAGCGTGGGAAAGATGGCCCAACATAAGGAACTGCCTCTGGATGTCCTGTTCTAATCTGTATCCAACTTGGAGCATCAACTTCCCTTCACCCAAGTAGACTGAAAAGTGGGGAGTCAACATATTCCCCTTGATTCCAAAAGCCAAAACCATCTTCATGAAACGCAGGTATTTAACAGTCTTCCTAACAGACTATGAACTGATAAGAAGCTGGCCCCTAAAGAAGCGCCTCTGAAGCTTGTCTGAGAGCCTGCAGAAAAGCAATAGAGGTTTGGCTTCCTTGCCCCAGGCATAACAGTGACTGACGCTGCACCTATGAGAGCTCCCAGGTGGCTCAGGGTTCACGGGAAACCTCAGCCTGTATTTCAGCACTTCTGTTGCTGCCCTTACTAGGACGGTGGCCTCATCTGATGGATGTTGAAGAAAGACTATAAATGGACAAACAAAATAGGAACAGACTTGTAGTTACAGAGATCAGACTGAAGGTTGCCAGAGGGGAGGACAGTAGGGGGAAGGGGGGAGGACTCAGTGAAAAAGGAGAAAGGATTGCAAAATACAGATAGGGAATACAGTCAATAATATTGTAACAATGATGATGGTGCCAGGTGGGTACTAGAAATATCAGGGAATAAAGTGGTTAGATAATTCACTATGCTATACTCCTAAAACTAATACAAGTAATCCTGAGTGTGAACTGTAATTGAAAAAGAAATGCATTAAACTTTATGAGAGAGAGAGAGAGAGAGAGAGAGAGAGAGAGAGACAGAGACAGAGAGAGAGAGAGATGTAGGTTTGTCCCCAGCCCAGGGCAGTTGCTTGGTGGCAACCTGACACGGGCCAGCTGTGCTAAGGCTGATCATGCAGTTCAATTGCTCCATCTGCTGGTCACATAGGAAATGCACAAGCTGCTGGAGAAAGGGGGAGGGATATAGAAAGGAGGGGGAACACTGACATGATAACTCATCTGGTCCCCATATTGAGTTGTTCACTACATTTATGATACAGAGAAACCAACATGTATAAGGAAATTATTGTTATACCCATTTCAGAGGCAGGGAAAGTGAGACTGAATTATTTTGTTCAACTTCATACACCTGTTTACGTGGCATAGTGGGATCAGGCACTAGGTTAAATAATTTCACTTTTAATGTCTTACTTAGTACAGCAAACCTTTAAGGTAGGTGTTATACTGACTTTTAGAAAGGTGGAATCTGAAATTTAGAGACATTAGGTAACTTATCCGAGGCCCCCAAACCACGAAACATCAGAGTTCTGCCTGATTCCAAAGCTTAGCCCTCATACATGGAGAGTGGAAGGTGAACAAATAGAGATAGAATAATATCATGCCTGTAAATAAGGACCCCACCTGTATACTAATTTCAGGTTTACTGACATTCTCACTATTTCCAGTGAGCAGATATACTCTGCTCAGCACAGACAGATGGGAGATGTGTGTAAATAGAATCTTGGTTAACTGAACACTTTGGAAAGACAGTTCCTGAGTGAAATAGATTCCATTGCAAACAGGATTGTTGCAGAGAATAACAGAACTGTAATTTAGCTTTTTGTAAAAAGATTGCATTTGCTTTCATTAAAAAGATACATTTTACTATAGATCAATGGGACAGAACAGAGAACCCAGAAGTCAACCCAAGCCATTATGCTCAATTGATATTTACAAAGGAGGCAAGAGCATACAATAGAGTCAAGACAGTCTCTTCAGTCAATGGTGTTGGGAAAATTAGACAGATACATGAAAAAAAATGAAACTAGACCACCAATTTTCACCATACACAAAAATAAACTCAAAATGGATAAAGGAGTTAAATGTAAGACAGGAAACAGTAAAAATCTTAGAAGAAGCCACAGGCAGCAAAATAGCACACATTTGTCGTAGCAATATCTTTACTGATACAGCTCTTAGGGCAATGGAAACTAAGGAGAAACTAAGCAAATGGGACTACATCAAAATAAAAGGCTTCTGCACAGCAAAAACAAAACAAAACAAAAAAACCATCAACAAAACAACAAGAAAGCCCACTGCATGGGAGAACATATTTGCCAATTTTATCTCTGATAAGGGTTTAATCTCCAAAATTTATAGGGAACTCTTACAACTTAACAAAAGGAAGATAAACAATCCAATCAAAAAATGGGCAAAGGACCTAAACAGACACTTTTCACAAGAGGACATTCAGAAAGCCAAGAGACATATGAAAACATGCTCAAAGTCACTAATCATCTGAGAGATGCAAATCAAAACAATAATGAGGTACCATCTCACACTTGTCAGAATGGCTATGATCAACAAATGACAAGTGCTGGAGAGGATGCAGAGAAAAAGGAACCCTCCTATACTGGTGGGAATGCAGACTGGTGCAGTCACTGTGGAGAACAGTATGGAGTTTCCTCAAAAAACTAAAAAATGGAACTTCCATTTGACCCGGTGATCCCATTTCTAGGAATATTTCCCAAGAAACTAGAAACACCAATCAGAAAGGATATATGCACCCCTATGTTCATAGCAGCACAATTTACAATAGCTAAGATTTGGAAACAGCCAAAGTGCCCATCATTAGATGAGTGGATTAAAAATCCACCATACAATAGAATACTATGCTGCTGTAAAAAAGAAGGAATTCTTACCATTTGCAACAGCATGGATGGAACTGGAGAGCATCATGATAAGCAAAATAAGCCAGTCAGAGAAAGATAAATATCACATGATCTCACTCATTTGTGGAACATAATGAACAACATAAACCGATGAACAAAAATAGAACCAGAGTCATAGAAGTTTCAAACAGATTATCTAATCTATGAGGGAAGGCAGGGGATGAGGGGGTAAGAGGTCAACCAAAGGAATTGTATGCATGCACATGAGCATAACTAATGGACACAGCCAGTAGGGGTGAGAGGGGAGGGTGAGGGCATGTGCTGGGGGCGGAGGTGGTGGCCAGGGAGAGTTCAATAGGGGGGGAAAGGAGACTTATACAACAAAGAATTTAAATTAAAAAAACAAACAGACACGATTAATACAAAAAAATAATAAAGTAAGCAGATTAGCAAAGGAAAAAAAAAGTTGTGATAGCCCAGCCAGTGCCGCTCAGTGGGGGATGAGCATCAACCTATGAATGAGGAGGTTCAATATTGGGTCAGGGCACATGTCCAGATTATGGGCTCGATTCCCACTGTGAGTGTGCAGGAGGCAGCCAATCAAAGATTCTCTCTCATTGGTGATGTTTTTATCCCTCCCTTTCTCTTCCTCTCTGAGATCAATAAAAATATATTTTAAAAAAAGAGATACATTTCACATGAATTCATTTGTATACTTTCTTTATAGAAATCCAAGTACATTCCCCGGAAGGAAATGGGGTGTATCTAAGACCTATTTGCTTTCCTAAATTGAACATAAGCAATGCAACGTCTTCACATTGCTTTCTCCCCATCCACCCCAACTTAATATGATTAGATCCTTTTCCATGTCAGAGAGCGCATAAAGATCAGTCTCATTATTCTTTCAAAGTACTCTATAGAATGGCATATCACGGTGACACAATTGTTTTCCTAATAATGGGCACTTAGTTTCTTTCCTATTATAAATGTGTTGCATTGAAAATCATTGTACACACCTCTTACTGCACACGTGCTAGTTTTTTGAGATAAGGAACTGCCAGGCAAAAGGGTATGTGCTTTAAAAATATTGATGGGTAGAGTAAATTGCCCTTCTAAAATGTTTATACTTACTAGCAACATCTGGCTTTCTCATTAACTTAGGCAACTCTTGTTACTGTCACTTTAAAACTTTGGCATTATTTTGGGTGAGATTATCTCAATTTTTTT
>PVJC01032059.1:0-20185 GCA_004026665.1 Murina feae
CCCCTGCTCACACCTGGCCCCTGCTCACACCTGGCCCCTGCTCACACCTGTCTTCTAGAACAACCCTCAGAAGATGCACTCTGCGTTGGGAGGTGCTCCCTGTGCTGTCATTCGGGTGCAGTCTCCAGCCCAGCTGCCCCTGAGGGCGCTCTGGGTTGGCGTGTCCACCAGCCATGTTCGAGTTGAAAACAACATGCCCCACCCACGAGAGGGGGACATGGTGATCTCCGTGCAGATGGGATACTGTCTTTTCTGTGTGTGGGGGGGGGAGGTGCACCCTTGGGTCCACGCCCCGCCCTCTGGCCACCTCAGGAAGGAGAGCCGTCCCAGTGGAGAGAGCGCTGCTTCCCACCGTCCTCGGCTGCTTCCAATGAGACCCCGTGTCCACGCGCCGTCACAGCCCAGCCCTCCCTGCGAGGCTCGGGCCAAACGCGAGCTTCCTGGGCCGGAGCGACTGTGAGACGAGCCCTGTCCGCCCGCCCGCGGTCGCCGGCCTGGGAGGATGTCACACAGAAACCGCTGCTGCGTCTCCGCCGCTCCCCGTGTGAAACCGTCTTCTCCATGTGTGCATTTTTGGACGCAAGACAAATGGCACTTCGCCCAGAGACTGAAGGCGGGAGACCAGCTATGAGCTCATCTCCTGGGCCCACCGGGCTGCTCATCGCTTGATGGACGTATTTCCTGCGGCCCCCAGAGGAGGAAGCGTCACAGACACCCAAGTCACCGATGGGTCCGGTTGTTGGAGGTGGACGGCCTGGACGGCTGATCCTCAGATCACCGGCCTTCTAGGCTGCGATGGCGGAGGCGGGGCTTGACTACCAGCATCATAAACCCTCACCTCAGCCCCGGGGGACTTTAGGGACCTGGAGGAGGAGCTAAGGGACCCCATTATCCAGGAGAGGACATACCCTGGGGGATCCGTGGAAAGTCACAAATCCAGACTTCAGAGCCAGGGACCCCGGAGGCTAGGAGGGAGGGCTGCTCCCTGGACGCGGTGGGGAAGGACCCCCGTTTCTGAGTTAGGATCGGTCTGCACGGACACGGCGGGGGATTTGGCCACGTCGTCTCCTGCCTGTGATCCCCGGTGAGAGGCGTGGGAGTGAGAGTTGAGTGAGGTGAGGAAAGGAGAGGGAGACAGGCACATGGAGGCCCCCCACCCCCAGGACCCTCCTCTTAACCCTGCAGCTCAGATCAGAGCCCTCGCAGCCCTGGATGGGATTTACCAGCCACTGTGGGCCATGGGGCTGGATCCCTCCGCGCTCGTATGGACGTGTGTTTTCTCCATCATCGCCGCTCATGTGCAGGGAAACGGGGGCGTGGTTTCCAAGCAGGCGCTGGTGCTGTTCCTTCCCATGATGCATGTGGCATGTGGAGTGTCTGAGGGGCAGGCCAGCGGCCACGTATCCCCGTGGCTCACATCGTCTCACCACAGAGGGGTTGTGTGGGGGGGCGGGGAGAAGGCGAACGGGGGAGGTGGTTCTGCATCCTGGTTGCCTTCTTTCCTTCCAATACCTGACACCTGGGAATGTCTGACTGGCCGTCTCTTGGAAAAGCTCCCTAAATCAGGCTGCTCTGCCCTGGACTTCAAACGGTGCTTCCACCCAAAGTGTGCGGAGCCCGCGCTGCTCATACGAGAGGACTCTCCGTGCCAGCCCCGTGCTCCCATGAGCCTGAGTCCTCCTCGCTGTGGGGAGACGGAGGACCAGAGGCTCAGCGATGAGTCCAAACCCCCCCCCCCCCGAGCCCAGCCTGCGCCGTGTGCCACCTGCCCTGTGTGCCGCCGTCCTGTGTGCCGCTGCCCTGTGTGCTGCCCGCCCTGTGTGCTGCCCGCCCCGTCTGCTCCACAGCCCCCACCGCATCCCCACCCTCCTCCGTCGGATCTGATGGGAAGAGCAGATGGGGCTCCAGTTTCCAACAACGAGACGAAGGAAGAAATCGATGCCCGGAAGTCGGCCCCCCGCCTCCCGCATCCCCATCCTTCTCTACCTTCTGGCCGCGTGCCTCCCCCTCGGCCCCCCTCGGTCTTGCCGAGCCTCTGCTTCCCTGGCGAAGTCATCAAGGCCCCAGCTTTTGTTTCACTCTGGTCCTCCACTTCGCCGGAACCCCATGTGCCGAGGCCGTCGGAACATTCCTGAACCCTCAGGGCTGGGGGGAGGAGTGCGGAGGGGCTGAGCGTGTGTGTGGAGGAGGAAAGAGGATGAACAAAACAGGGATTTTTTTTTTTTTACGGATATCTCCTGTTTCCCTCTTCCCCCTCTCCCAGCCCCCACCCCGTCGCCCGTGGCCGTGGGCTGTGCCTGGAAGTACACGTGGTCTTTGGTTTCTCTCCTGCCGTCCTCCCGTCCCCACGTGGCCACTGTCTGCCAGTCTGCTCCCTGCTTCGGGTCTGACTTGGTTGGTCAGTTCCTTTTGTTCATTAGATTCCGTAAATGAGTGAGACCATGTGAGACTTGTCTTTTCACTCGGTGTAACATTCCCCAGGTCCCTCCAGGCCGCCCCGAAGGCTAGGAGCGCCCTCTTTTTCTCGGCTGCACGGTACTCCCTGATGCGAGGCTTTGCTTCGGGGCAGACGAAGCCTGCGCTTAGGCAAGTGCGCTCTTCCCAGCTCGCCCGCCGGAGCGCTTGGCTGTCGGCATTGCGGAGGCCGCTCCTTTTATTCTCGGGTCATCTCACCCGAGGACATCCTCCCCGTGGATATTAGGGAGCGTGGACGGGAGGGAAGGGCAGAGAGGGACAGCGATGGGAGGCAGCCCTCTCACGGTGAAAAATCGAATACGAGGAAAATGAGGGTTTTAACGCATTTCCGTCACCGGCGTGCCGCGGCCTGGCTGCGCAGGGGAGGCAGCGTCTCACGCCTCTTCCCCAGCCGTGTCTCGGGCATAAGAGGCAGGAGAACAGCCGTGCCTGGGGTTCGAGGTGGACTTGCCTGGATGTGCCAGGAAATGGCTTGTCTTTTCCAAGACGAGGGTGATGCGTCTTCCCTGCACGCAAGGGAAACTCCCAACCCCAAGGACGCGTCCGTGTTGGTGTTGCAACAGCGTGTATTTCTTTAAACTTCGTCCTTGACATTTAGATTTTAATGGTAATAGCCGCGTGCAGGTGTCCATGCAGATCTCCCCTAGAAACGCCGACGGGTGGGTCGCATGGGCCGCGGCCGCGCTGGGCTGTCCCACGGAAGTCGTTCTGGACTCACACTCGCGTGTCACGCCCTTTCCCGCCAGGAGGCCGGCTGTGCAGGCCGCCGCCCGGCCTGGGGAATAACGGGGTGTAATGGGGTGGCCTCCTTGCAGCTTCAGCCCCGCAGCTGATGCCTCTCAGTGCAGCGGGTGCGTTGCGAAGGAGGGTAGGTCAGTCCGCAGACGCCGGGAAAGGGCCCCCGCCCCCCTTTCCGAGCCCATGTCCCTGTCTTTCTGCTCGCTAATCCTCCCCCGAGGCTGTTTTCCCACTGATGTTTGGGGAGCGTGGAAGGGAGGGGAACAGAGAGAGCCGTCCTGGACGTGCCCCGACCTGGCCAGGATCGAATCTGCAATGGAGATCCGTGCCCCTGACGGGAATCGAACCCAGGACCCTTCGGTCGTGGCCTGAAGCTTTACTCCCGGAGCCAGACCGGCAGGGAGTACAAACCGAGACGGTGGGTGCGAACCTCGCGGACGTGAAGGTGCCCGCGTGACGTCCGCGCGCGGTCCCTCCCTCTCCCGGTCGGTCGGGCTCTCGGCTCGCCTGCTGCTGTTTCCGGTGCCATGTCAGCCGCCGAGGCCCTGGAAGCGCTGGTCCATCGCAGGGACTTGCGGGCGTGGCGGCAGCAGGCAGGGACGGAGAGGGGACGAGAGAGCGGATGCAGGCTGCTCGCCAGCCCAGGGCAGCTCTGCTCACCTCAAACTCCGAGCGAAGGGGAGGTGGGGGAACAGGGAGGGGAGGGTGGGCACCGGCCTCGTCGGCCAGGCCCCCTGTGTCCCAGCCAACGGCCACACACACCAGCAGCCCCTAGTCAACCCCCCGTGAACGGGGTCACCCACATGCCACACCGCGCACACCACGCAGAACCACCTCGGGGCCAGGCCACCAGCGTCTCAGAATATTTCTCCAAAAGCGTTTCCGTGAGCATCGGCAGGTTTGCAGGCATCAATCACCTGAGGACCTGGAAGTGGCATCTCTTGGGGGGAAGGGGTGGTCGGCCCTTCATGCATGGGGGCAGGGGGCAGATGAGGACGCCCCTCTCTTCTCAGAAGTGCATGTCCAGGCTCCCTCGGCCTTCCCGGAGGCTCTCGCTGCATTCTGGGCTCTTCCCGTCTAACATCCAGATGCTCTGAGTGAGGAACTCCCCTGGGGTGCAGGGTGGACGGCTCCTCCGCTGCTGAGTCACCAGCGAGCTGTAGGGCCACTCCCTGTTCGCACTGGGCGAGGCGAAGAGGCCCCGCGCTGCCGGGAGCCCCGCCTGCGGTTCCGGGAGCCCGTTCATCACGGGCGTCTCATCGCGGGGAGGCTCCCGGCATGGTCGCAGCCTGAGAGGAGCGGTGCTGCTTCGGGATGAAAAGTGCAGAGAGAGAGCAGGGCCGCCATGGAGCACCGACAGGCAGCGTCCCGCTGGGGAGGGTGTTGACTGAGGGGTTCCTGTCGCAGGAGGGACCGGCCGGGCCCTGGGCGCGTGGCACCGAGGACCGGGTCACCAGCACGAGGACTCGGCAGGAGCGGTCAGTGCGGGGACGCCACGCGCCCCCAGGAGGGTCGGGGGTGAGGGGCAGGCCCACGTCTCCCGGCTGCTCCTCTCCACCCCCCTGCCGCTGTCTCGTCGTGTCGGGAGCGCTTGCTGACTTGTTGACAGTGGCCGCTCTGACGGGTGTGAGGTGGGGCCTCGTGTGGCTTTCGCGTGCGTCTCTGATGATCCGTGACACTGGGCATCGTTCCACACGTCCGCCGGCCTCCTGCATGTCCTCTGGGGGAAGCCTGTTCAGGCTCCGGTTTTCCTGCCTCTCGGTGCACCCACCTGCCTTATTCCGGGAGACAGCACAGGGTCCAACAACCGACACCGTTCTCTTCCGAGTCCCTGAGACCATCGACTTGCTCTCCGACCGCTGGGTGTTCATAAGAATCACCAACCCGCCCGCTTCATGAGCAAGGGGACCCTTTCCTGAGTCACCGCCGCAGCCAGAGCAGAAGGACCAGTGTCCAACTCGATCAGATTTCCGTGTGGAGTTCTGGGATTTAAATGCACATGTGACACACACACAATCACGTGTGTGTACACACTCACACACGTGTGCGTGCGCACGCACACACATTCACTCACATGCGCACACACGCGCACACTCACATGCACGCGCACTTTCACACACCCTCACACACTCACACACACATGCAGAAATACACAGATATAACCCGCCACGGGGCTGTGTTGGCACGGGACCTGCCGACTCCAGCCCAGTGGTCCCCGTGGCGGACGAGAGAATGGCGGCCACGCAGACAGCAGTTGCAGGTGACCCAGTTACGTCCCATTGTGTCCTGACTCACACCTGGCGCCGGGTCCAGAAGCGCGCACACGCGTGTGCAGGAAGGAAGCACACACGCCTGTGCGTCTCCTCGCGAGCTGTTCCCGTCCCTGGATAGGCTTCGCGATGGGCTGGTCGGGCCTCTCCGGGCCCCACACCCGTTCACAGGAGGAAAAGGGAAAGACACGACGGAGCGTCCCCCGAGCCCCGGCTTTATGCAGCCGCAGCCTGGCCATGTGCATGCCGCCGCCGTCCATCGCTGGGGCAGGCGAGGCCCCCGGATCCCCCCCACCTCTCCCCGCCCGCAGGAGGCCGTGTGGGCGCAGCCCCCAGCCCAGTGCCACCTCCTGTCCTTCGGGGGGCCTGGGCCTCGGCTGTGGAGGCTTCAGGACGAGAGGAGCTCCCTGCCCCTCAGGCCTGCGGCTGGCTGACATGCAGGCCACTCCCCGCGCTGCTGGGAAGGAATTCGGAGCATCTGTGTCATGTTCAAAAGCAGACGAATTCCATCGCTTCCCGCGGTAACAGAGGACTCAGATGCAGTCACAGGCTCACGTCCAGAACGGGCTCTCGGTCCTGTGCGCAGGCTCCGGGCCCGGAGGAGGGAGCAGCCGCTCGTCTGGGCTTCCACACGCCTTCCCTCATGCATCACCGTGTTCCACTTTTTAAAAAATATATCTTATTGATTTTTACAGAGAGGAAGGGAAAGGAATAGAGAGTCAGACACATCGATGAGAGAGAAACATCGATCAGCTGCCTCCTGCACATTCCCTGCTGGGGATGTGCCCACAACCAAGGTACGTGCCCTTGACCGGAATCGAACCTGGGACCCTTCAGTCCGCAGGCCGACGCTCTATCCACTGAGCCAAACCAAGTAGGGCTCACTTTTTTTTTTTTAATTCAGAATCATTAAAAAACAAACGAAAGTTTTCTCAGATTTTTTTTAAAAAGAGAGTTGACAACAGAGAGCCTGAGTCTTTTAAGACATGGGGCCGGGAGAGGGCCTAGAGGGGGTAGACGATGATGGAAAATGCGCAAATAAATACAAAACACAGCAAACTATAGGGCCAGGCTGGTCGCTCACACCCGTCCTGTGAGCATGGGGCGAGTCGTGGGAATTCACACGCTTCATTCCATCTCATCGTCTCTTCAGAGAGGGGACGTTCTTCCCCTCTAAACAGGTTTACCAGCATGCGTGTGTGTGCGTGTGTGCGTGTGCACATGTGCGTAGCTCTCAAGGTCTCTGCGTAGCGATCGTCCCGCTGAAATACTAACACGCGTGGAATCTTCCTTTCACGTCGGTGCGGAATCACACGGCTCTCTCTCCCAATTGCATGTGAAGGAGGGAAAAACACCCACAACGTGTATTTGACAGAAATAGGCTCCGCCCATTTAGGTCCCATTGACTCGTGTCTCTTTGAAGACAACAGACATGGTTCTGTGGCCGGGCCGGGGAAGGCGCAGGCCCGCAGCCGCATCACAGGGCAGGGCAGCTCTCAGCACAGTCCTGTCTCTCGGGGGAGCAGAGGCCCGGAGAAGACCGCAGACTCCGGCAGTCGGCCCGGCCTGTGGGGTTCCCAGCAGGGTCGCCCCCAAAGGCACACGCGTTACCAACCCCCCGCCTGGACGGCGCAGGCCGCTCGTGTGCTGCAGGAGGCTGCAGGAGGCTGGAGCGTGCCCTTGATCAGAAAGCCCCCGTGCTGATGTCACGTCCGCTCATAGCTGTCCTGAGCTGTGGACAGCCCTCCCTGCACGTGTCAGAGCTGCTCTTAGCACAGCAACCGGGACCTGCTTCCTCCTCGAGGGGAGTCGCCGGCCTGGGCACCGGGGACCGAGTCACAGTGGGTTTTACGGCTTCATCCGTGGTGAGTGTCCCTGTGGGAAAAGCACGTCGGTCGGAGTTGGGCGAACGAGGTGAAATCCCAGCTCTCCCACTTGCCAGCCCAGGGGGTTGGTAGGTTCCCAGGCCGTCTGTGCCCGCGCTTTCCTGTGGGGACCACAGAGCTGGTGACAGCATCCCTGCCCAGGGCGGGGTGGGGAGTGGAGCGTGGCGGCACGGGGCCTTGGGCTGCTGCCGCGGGGGATGTGGGCGCTGTCTCCCGTTTCAGGGGGGCTTTTCCTCGCGAAGGCACTGCTGCCGGGGGACCGGGTTGCGTCAGCTCACGGGTGCGTTTCAGGAACGGTTCTCCAGTCACCTCCTCAGTGCTCGCCGCACCCCCATCGATCGCTCAGTCCTGTTTGGAGAAACACCGACAGATGCTTTTATTTAGGTTTTAAATACAGTTTTATTGATTTCAAAGGGGAGGGGAGAGAGAAACATCAATGGTGAGAGAGAATCATGCATCGGCTGCCCCCTGCCCGCCCCCCACTGGGGATGGAGCCCGAAACCCGGGCCTGTGCCCTGACCGGGATCAAACTGTGACCTCCTGGCTCCTAGGTCAACGCTCAGCCACTGAGCCACGGGCCGGGCTGAGGTCAGTTTTGAATTTGCATCATGGTGTCGTCTCTTAGCTGCTGTTAAGAGCACGTCTGTCTGCTTTGTCCCACTTTTCCTAGCATCTCCATTCCCATCCCTTCCTCCTGCCTGAGGCTTACAGAGGCCCCACATCCCTCAGGCTGGCACCCCCCACCCCCAAAGATGGCATCAGCTTCGCACACATGGAAGCAGATGCACTGACTCCGTCACTGAGCCCAGCCGTGGTGGCGTATGGTTTCCTTCAAGACTCTGTGCACTTAGAGGAACGTGGGTCGTCTATAAGACATAAATGCTTTAAGCAAATTATAATTTAAAGGCTGTTGGCCTCTATCTCTTTCCCTGTGAAGCTGAAATCATCATTTCTTAGACGCAGTTAAACAGTGTTTTCTGAGCAGCAGCGGGAGGTCAGCCGCACCCTTCCCGAGGCTGGGAAGGTGGGCGTGGGGCACCCACGTGATGAGGGGCAGGCTCAGGCGCTGCTTCCCAGGTGTTGGCAACTACGCTGTCATTCCCACCGGCAGTGCCTCCGGGTGGTACACACGTTACACCGGAGAGAAAGCTGGGCTGGCTCCCGCCCTCCCGGGGCCCAGGCAGGCCGAGAGGTTTCCATCTCTGCTTAGACAAGGAGCCCCGTCCAGTCCACAGAGCCCCTGGGAGGACACGTGGTCCCTGGGAGAGCCTGTCCACATCCACAGAGCCCCGGGGAGGACACATGGTCCCTGGGAGAGCCTGTCCACGTCCACAGAGCCCCCGGGGAGGACACGTGGTCCCTGGGAGAGCCTGTCCACATCCACAGAGCCCTGGGGAGGACATGTGGTCCCTGGGAGAGCCTGTCCACATCCACAGAGCCCTGGGGAGGACACATGGTCCCTGGGAGAGCCGGTAGTGACCCCCCCGCCCTGCGGGTCAGCTGCTTCACAGCCTCGCGCCCTTGCCGCCGCTGCCTCCATGTTGGAGCTGGGCCTGGGGCCGTGTCCTCAGATGGGCCGGGTGACAGCGGGTGCCTGGCCTGGTCTGTGTTCACGAGACAGAAACAGGAACTGTCGGCCGTGACGTCATCTCCTTTCACTCGGCGTGGAGGCCTCTGCAGGGTTATCTTCAAGACTCACATTTAGGTTTTCAAAAAATACCTGACTTTTTTTTTGGTTAATCCTCACCCGAAGATATTTTTTGCCACTGATTTTTAGAGAGAGCGGACAGGAGGGAGGAAGGGAGAGAGAAAGAAACATCGATGTGAAAGGAACAACACGTGGACCCATTTCCTCTCGAATGTGCCCTGACCGGGACCAGGAATCGAACCCGTGACCCTGTGGTATGCAGGCCCGAAGCTCTGTCCACAGAGACACACCGGCCAGGGCAGAACACACCTAATTATTTTAAAGCTTTTCTTGCCTGTCCCCGAGGCAGGAGCTGTATCCCCGAGGACGCCTCGTTTACTGCAGCACATCTGATGTTCAGGAACGCGTGCTCTCCTGCTGTGAGCCGCTGCTACCCGCCGACCAGCTCGCCGAAGTCGGGCGTGATAACCGTGACCTGTAAGCTGACGAGGTGGCGGTCACGATGGTGGCTTTACGGTAGCTGAGGGGCGTGGCTCATCGCCTTCTGGTGGCCGAGGGAAGAGCCTTCCCTAGAAGCGTGTTTCAACAAAACGTTTTCGTTGGCGTTGAACCTTGAGACGGTGAAGTATTTCCGAAATCTGTTTTCGGCGCCTTTGGTGAAGGTTCTGACTCAGAGAGCCCATGGGTGGGAGATCAGGAGAAGAGCAACTTAAAGAAAGCTTCCCGCCCTCACCGTGTGATCCCGCTGGCTGGGCGGCGTCCTGTGTACCGGGGAGGGGGGGGCGGGGGGGTTGGTTCCATTCCAGGTCAGCACACATGCCCAGGCTGCAGGCTTGATCCCCAGTAGGGGGCAAGGGGGGGGACAGCTGTTCTCTCTCTCTGTCCTTACCTTTCTCTCTCTCAAAATCAGATAAAAACTTTTTTAAATAAGAAAACATCTCGCCCTGACCGGTGTGGCTCAGTGGATAGAGCATCGGCCTGCAGACTGAAGGGTCCCGGGTTCGATTCCGGTCAAGGGCATGTACCTTGGTTGCGGGCACATCCCCAGTAGGGAGTGTGCAGGAGGCAGCTGATCGATGTTTCTCTCTCACCGATGTTTCTAACTCTGTCTCTCTCCCTTCCTCTCTGTAAAAAAATCAATGAAATATATTTTTTAAAAATAAGAAAATATCTCAACAATATCATAAAACCATTTACTCAGATTTCTAAAGCCTGCTTTTTAGCTTATAAACAACGAAAGTGTATTTCTGTCCATGCTGGAGCTCAGGCTCCAGGGGGCAATGCCCGCATGGTGGCGAGGGTGACGCCCTCAGGTGTGGAGAGGCGTCGCTTTCCCAAAGCGCTTGAAGAGCCTGTGTGAACACGAGGAGGTGGGGCAGGCAGGGAGCTGGCACCATCGCCTGGGTCAGGGCAGGTCTCGAGGGTCGAGCCTTCTTTCTCCTGAGGGGAGGGCCGGCTGGTGCGGTAGCGATGGAGCTAAGAGAAACGGGGCAGTGAGCAATTTCTCCCGCCGCCGCCGCCTCTCTGCCAGGCTGGGTCCCTGGCCTCTGGGCTGCACCCTGTCTTGGGGGCGCGAGGCACCGCTCCCTCACCCGCAGCCATGTCCCCTGGGCTCAGCTCCTCGTGTGGGGGTCGTGTTATCCACTGTGTCGCAGACATGAAGGCAGAGGTGCTTGTCTTGGGACTTTTAGGAGAGAAATGGTTCTTGTGGAATTTCAGAACCGCTTACCGAGCCGTGCACTGAGCAACACCAGGCACGTGTGTGCACATACACGCACACACATGCACACACACTCACTCATGCACGCAGTCACACGCACATATACTCATGCACACACGCACACACGTACACAAACAATGGAAACCCCGCCGTATTTTGGAGCGCCTTCGTCTGTCTGAAGTGTCCCCCAGGTGTGGTCCAGCTGCGCACAGCTGTGTCCCTCCGCGTCTTGGGACAGGTCTTCTTGAACTTGATAGCAGGGGCCTGGCCACCTGAGGCTCTGGGTCCTGAGCTGTGGCCTCCTTGGGGCTGGGGCGGGGTGGCGGGGAGGACACCGTGGGGAGGACGCCCGGGCTGTCTGCGGCCGCAGCTGCCTTCCCTGGCAAGCTCCGGGCTGCACGATGTACTCAGCCTGGGAGCTCTTTCTTCCTTTCAGTGTGTTTGTCAATAGGATTGTGCAGAAAGCCATGCAAATCGACTCTCCACGTCAGAATCTGCTGAGCTAAAGGGACCGTTAAACTCGGTGGGCTGGCTTTCAGTGGGGGCGGGGGCATCGTGGAGCCACTGAGCAGATCTTTACAAAGGAGCCCAACGAGCCCACTGCGTGATGGTTTCCACTCGACCGGGCACGGCCGCGCCGGGCGGGGGGGGTGGGGGGGAGTTCATTGTCCAGCTTCCCACTTGGGCACTGGCAGCGACTGCTCGAAGGGACACTCGGTGTTAGAACGTCTCCTGCCAGGCCCTGCCCTCCTCATGGTGACCATCGTGCGCCACCATTTCGTCCGCCCAAAGCGTGTTCAAGCCCAAACGAAGTGGGTGCTGATTCGTTTCTCGGGGGCCTGCCTGGCTGAAACTCTAATCCGAGGTTTAATTCTCATCACTGGACGGATCCACGGGCGTGGGAACCAGCGTTCAATATCCTTAACCCCCGGGAAGACTTGGGAGTTTCTGTCGCCGACGGGGCAGGAGCCGGGGCAGTCTCCTCACCGAGATGCGGGCATCCCAGTGGACGCGGGGCGTCAGGGCGACCTGGTACCCACGCTGCCCGGGAGGCGCGTGGCGGCCTGATGCCCCGCTCCTGGAGGCTCCGCCGGTCACTGACGAGCCGCGTGGCTTCGCGGCTTCCATCGCAGCGCTGTTTCCTGCTGCACTTCCCGTCTCGGTCTTGCCGTTGGCGCAGGAGGTAGAGGTTTGTCCTCCGTGTGGTTTTCCCTGACGGTGAAGATGCACCTGTTGGCGCCTGCGCCCTTTCACTCTCTCGTCTCCCTCCTCCCTGAGATTAGGATGCGGTTAAACGACAGGGATGCTGACCTCCACGGGGCGGGGCGGGGGCGCTGACCCGGGCGACCCAGGCCAGGGCGTGTGGGAGCCAAAGGCAGGCCGGAGCAGGGTCCAGGGTCCCTCGGGAGTGATGGGGACCCCGGAGGCCGCAGGCACCCTCGGGTGTGAGAGATGGCTGCGCTCACAAAGAGGAAACCTCGCAGGGGCACTTCCTGGGTGCACAGCAGGTGCAGCGGCTCTCGGGCCTGGAAGTGGGGAGCCGGGGGCCTGCAGGAACCCAGTGGGCCGAGCTGGGGACGGTGCCAGTGACCCAGGGTCAGCCGGGATGGGAGACGGGGACCCGGCATCCAGGCAGGGCAGGGAAGAGCACTGCGAGGGGCCCTAGGCGGGCCTTGAACCCCAGGATAGACCAGTGGGTGAGAGAGCGTCCCCCACCCCCAGGGGTCTCAGCAAAGCCGACACCCGTGGCCCGGGCCCCAAGTGAGCCATCCATGCGTGGACAGTGCCGTCCGCGTTCTGGGCCTTCGTCACACCTGGGCCCGCAAATATTTACCCCCGTGGCAGCTTATCTCCGTGACCCCTCAAGTGGCATGGCCTTTGGCCGAGCACAGCCTGTAATTAGGACGTTTGTCACGTCTTTTCTTCTAAGAACTCGCACCGGAGTCGGAATCCTGCCGCGTTGCCTGTTCCCTCCTGAGAGGTCCGTGGTTTTGTGTCTCAGGCTCCAGGCCGTGGCCCGTCTGAGTTAACGTTTGTCTGGTAGGGGAGGCGGAGGGGATGGTGTTGGGGCTGTTCTGCCTCCGACGGGGTCGCGCCGCTCCTGGGAGGGGCTCCGCGGCTTGAAGGCGACCTAGGTCGGTAGGTACGGTGCCTGGTGCCGGGAGCTCATGCCTTTTCCTTCTGTTTTCCAAACAAGTGGGTCACGGAGCCTGGAAGCGGTGCCCTGTTGATCTATGGCCTGAGGGCGACCCAGTGACCTCGATCATGGATCTACCGGGAGGTGGGGGGTGGGGAGGTGGGGACGTGAAGCTCCCGGCCCCCATTTCCAGCCGCTGCTTGCTCAGCTAAACGCCCTGAGAAGGTGTGCGGCCAAGACGGGAGCTCAGTCGAGCGTGTTCGAGCTGAACAGCTATGTTGATGCCCTGACGGCCCACGTGAGTCCCCCAGGTTCGCAGGTAGATTTTCTGCAGCAAACAGATCGGAGCAGGAAGCATTGCGAAACCTGCTTTTTTGCAGGCGGGGGCCCCCTGCAGAGAGGGAGCGGGAATGAATGATTAACCAGGGTTATGGCCGGACTCTCGGCAGCCCAGGCGCAGGGCATGCCCCCGGTGCTCAGCTCTGCAGACGGTCTCCTTCTGAGCGGGGGACGCCCACCCGGTCCCGGTCATTCCCGCTGCTGCACCTTCTCCTGGGCGTGGCTTGCAGACAGACAAAGGCCCGGGCCCTGGGGAGCTGTGGTCTGGGAGACACGGAGGTGTGGTCCTGAGCGTGCCTGCCCTCGGCCACTGTCGTGCAGAGGGGGCAACCTCCGGCTGCTGGGTGCCTCGGAGACCCCGGGTGAAGGGGTGCTCCCTGGGCAAGTGGGCAGGGACCTGGTCACCCCTGGCCTGGGGCAGGAGCGGCTGTGCGCACAGTTCTCTGGCTTGTTGGAAGGAAAGCAGCTGAGGAGGTCGCTCCTAACACTCAGGGCCCCGTCTCTGCACACCTCGTCTTCCTACACTGAATCTGTTGGGGGGACACTAGCTAATAAAGGAGAGAGGTCCCAGGTGCACAGTCCTCGATGCCTCACCTGCATGGCGAGCTGTGTGTTCACACTCACCTCACGTCTCCTTCCGTCACCATTCACCCCCTTTACCCCTTCTACCCGCCACCCCCTCCCTCTGGCCGCACCCCGCTCTTGTCCGTGCCATGACTCTTCTTCGCTCGGTCCCTCCACCCTCCCCCCGCCTCCCACCCCCTCCGCTCTGACAGCTGTCAGTCTCTTCTCTGTATCTGAGAGTCTGTTTTTATTGTGTTTGTTTTAAAACCAATGATGACAGGTTGTCAGATTTGCACACACAGGCAGCCTGCGGTTGCTGGGCAGAGCGACACTGTCTGGCAGCCTCGGCGGCAGAGGCTGGGAAGACGGCTGGACGGGGAGAGGGCGGGAGAGGGAGCTGCAGTCCCCGAGCCTGTGGTTTCCTGCCCGCACTCAGGGCCCGGCCAACCGCTGCAGGGAGCCCTTCTCTCTCTCAGGCGTCTCTCTGCCCTTCCTTTTGCCGTGTCACCTCCGCCCTCACTGCCCGGCTGCCGATCCTGGTCACCGGTCCCCGCTCCCCAGGCCACCGGCTTGCGTTCCGCTGGGGACGGTGGGGACCGAGCAGCCAGCAGCCCCGGCAGGAGACACGGGCGCGTGGGGTGTGGGTTGGATGACCCACAAGAGGCCAGACCTTTCCTCCTCCTCCTGTTCCACCTTCTAAGCCGTGACCTGGTGTCCGCCCTGCCCCGCTCTGCCCACGTCCCCGCCGCGACGCTCCCCCACATTCTCTCCGCAGGAAGCGAGCCACGAGCTGTGGGCCATTCAGGAAGTCATCCGGGTCATAATGGCCCATTATCTGCGGCGGCGTTTACTCAGCTCCCCGCGCCCACTGCCCACTTGAAGCGGGGAGACTGGCTCGGGGCCCGGCCACTCCTCCGCCAGCGCCGTCCAAAGAGCTGCCCTGCGGCCCGCGGGCGCCCGTGCCCTCACCCTGTGCTCTTTCCACGAAGGCTCTCGGTGGCATTTGGAAAGGCTGTGCTCTGGCCCTGGCTGGTGTGGCTCAGTGGATAGCACGTCGGCCTGTGGACTGAAGGGTCCCGGGTTCGATTCCCAGTCAAGGGCACATGCCCAGGTTGTGGTCTCGATCCCCAGAAGGGGGCGTGCAGGAGGCGGCAGATCAATGATTCTCTCTCATCATTGATGTTTCTCTCTCCTGCTCCCTTCCTCTCTGAAATCAATAAAAATATTTTATTTTTAAAGAAAAAGGGAGAAAAACGCCGCCTCTGGCTTGCGCGGCACTGCCCCTCCCTCCTCCCTCCCGCCCTTCCCTGGTCACCCACCCCTCCGCCATTCCCCTCTGTCTCCCTTTACTTGTTTATTTGTTTGTTTGCTTATTGGGCTGGGCTTTGCCGACCCGATGCAAATGCCGCATCTGTGAGACCTCAGAAGGGACGCTGAGAGTGAGGGGAAGCAAGGGCCACGCCTCCAGCCCTCATGCATCCCAGGGCCACGGGCAGGAGTTTGGGAGAGAAGCTTCCAGAACTCGCTCCTGCGTTTGACATGCAAATGCAGGTCTGAGTAACAGTAGGTGGTGAGGTTGCGTTTATGTTTCTATACAGAGGAGTGCGGGTCAGGGCCATGTTCTGCCGCTGCATTTCTAATGTCCCTTTCACCCGAGAGCTGTCTGAGGGCAGAGCAGCCCATGAGGGCAGAGCAGCCGTGGGGTGTGGCAGTGCCGGGCCCGTGGGCTTGGTAGCCGTCCACGCGCAGCAGGTCCGTGTGCCTCTGCGGGACTCGCTGTGCCCAGGCTGGGGCGTTGGCTGCTCCGTGCGGTTTGGGGTTGGCATCTGTGAGGTTGGCTGGTGCAGGGGCCAGAGGCACCTGGGTCTGCTCCGAGCACTGAGGCCCAGGCCTCTCTCAGCCGGTGCCCTGTCTGCTTCCCGGGGAGTCCAGCCCCAGGCCATGGCGGCGGGCGGCTCCGCCCCCTCAGGTCCCCGGGAGGAAGCGGGTCTCTGAGCGAAGAAGCAGGAGCTTTTCAAACCTTGGCTCCAGGGCTGATGATGGCAAAACCACCCGGACGGACATGCACCCACACTCCCAGCCCGGCCGTGCGGGGCGTGTGGGGCACGGAAGTGGGACTTCCTGTCCAGAGCTGTCCTGGCCCTGGATGGGGTGTTGTCCCCCCTGCAGGGGACAGCGTGCCCCCTAGACGCCGACACCCGCTGACTACATTGACCCGTTTGGAAGAAGCTCGTGTTAGAGACAAGTCTCCATCGCGCAGGAGGAGAGGATGAAGGGGCCCAGCCTCCCGCCCTTGTCCTCGGGGGAGAGGGCTCCCGGCCATGGTGAGGCCTCCGAGGCTGTGGGTCCCGCAGCACAGTGGGCCTCGGCGGTGGGCGCCCTCCTATGTCCCTAGCGATCGTCCGAGGACAGGCACAGGCAGGGTGCAAGGGTGTAGCTTTGGGTCGTCGATAGACCCGTGCTTGGAGCGTCCTTAAGTTGGAAGCTGGTATCTGCTCGTAGGTTCCCACTAAGAACCCGCAATGAACTCGGAAGGAGGCGTTGATCCAGCGCGTCCTCGCAGTTCCCTTCCCCACTCGCTTCCCGCCGGTGGACGCTGCGGTCTCGGATGTGGGGAAGTCGGGGCAGGAGCCGGGAGCGCAGCGAGTGCTGTGTGTGCCCTGCCACAGGCTCTGGCCAGCCCGGCCCCTGCCCAGGGCGCTGGGCTCTCTGCAGTGTTAGAACAGCCCCGGCCGAGTTCGCAGGAGCATGTGGGACCGTGAACACCGTGACTCGCCGTCGCCCGCTTTAGGGAGCTCTGTGTACGGGAGCCCTGGCAGCTGGTCAGACCCCGCAGGACCCCCTGCTGCCCGGCCCCCTGCCTGGGGGGCTCCCGGCTGCCACCTCCCAAGCCTGGGGGGGGGGGGCAGGCACCCTCTGCTGCCCCCAGGCCCGGCCCGTGAGAAAGTGGGTGTGGGTTTCACAGCCGCTCTCAAGGCTTCTGCCAACTTCTGTCAACAGATGTGGAATCAAAAACAAAACGAAACAAATGAAAAAGACAGAGGCCTCCGTTCTCCCCCCAGTGGTCGCTGGGCGTCTCTGAGGGAGGGGGGCGGTGCTGTGCGTGGCCGTGCGGCCTTGTTCAGGGGTCTCGCGGGCGGCGCCCACCGGCCGTGTCTGCCTTTTCCTCGTTGCTTCCTACGTCGCGCCTGGGAGCCCCATGCCGGCGCCGTGGTGGGCTTAGGGCCCAGCTCATGGCCGGCGGCGTCTCCGGGGCCCCAGAGCGGCCTCTGCTCCCGGGACGCCTGGCCGTGCCGTGGAGCTTTCTGGAAGATGGCAGAACCTTCCCTCCGCCCGTCCGGCTCGGTGTGCGTCCAGGATGCCGGGAGCTCCTCGGGACAGCGCTCCCTGGGGCACCACGTCCAGCTGTGGCCTGCACACGGCCCCCCCGGTGGCCAGATGTTCTGTGTAAACAGCTGTGTGAGCCGCATCTCGCAAACAGCGTCCTGGCCAGGTCCCCGGGCGCAGGCGAAGTCGGAGGCGGGCGGCGCACCCTCCAGAGAGGGCCGTGCGGGAATCCCCTTCGAGGGCCGTTCCCTGCTCCTGCCCAGCGACCGCTCACGGCGGGGAGGCGGCAGGGGCACTTCCTTGTCCCCCTCACAGGGACAAACGGCTGAAGCCGGCGGCCACCTTGGCACCGCGGGCTGGGGCCACTGAAGCCACGTGGCACGTCCATGGAACTTCCCACCACGGGACAATCTGTGTCCCTTTTTTCTTTCTTTTTCTTTTTTCTTTTTTGATAGCTCTCACAGTGTTTTCTAACTTGTTATTAATACCAGATCTGTGTCCCCGCCTCACCTTCAGCTGGGCCCTCTGAGCCACAGGCGAACGTGCTCAGCTCGGTGCAAAGACAGCAATTCCCTCTCCCAGGCCGAGCAGCCCCTCCCTGCGGCCAGCTGGTCGTTCCCGTCACTTGGACAAAGTGACAAGCCAGCTGGGCTGCCTGGCAGCCGACCCGGTGACTCCTGAGCCCGCAGCCCGAGCGAGGGGTGGGTGTCGGAGGACCTGGGCCCGCCCTCACCCCCTGGAGAGCCGGGTTCGAGACCTCAGTGAAGCTCATGCCGCGTGTCCCTTCTGAAATCAGTACTGTTGGCGACACGTCTCCATCCCAGCCTCCGGGGCCACCCTCGTGACCCAGCGGGCTGTGTGGTTTCATCGCGCTGTCTGTGGCTTCATGTCCTGAGTCTTGATGGGCACGATGCACAGGGCTGAGCCCCCAGCATTGGCTCCAGGGCCCTCATCTGCGTGGAAAGCGGCACACTGTCACCAGGCTTCGCTGGCCCTACAGGCACCCCTGAGGGAGGTCCCACCTGCCGTGGCCCTTCCCTTTAGGGCAACCTGCCTGATGCAGTGTATCTGTGCAGACGGGAGCGGGGGGGTTGGCTACTGTGACCTACTAGCTCTGCTTTGCTGCCCAAAGTAACAAGTTAACCCTGGAGTCTGTGTCGCCTGCACTCCCTTCCCGTGGGTGTTGGTCCTCGCCACCTTCCGCTTTTTAAGGTGACAGCAAGTTCGCCTGCTGACCCCGGGCACGGGGCACGGGGCACACTGCGGTTTCCAGATTCGCTGAGGTCGGACCACAGGGGTCAGCAATGCAGGCTCCCATGCGTCTCGTCGCCTTTCCGTTTCGCTTCCTCCGTATCTTAAACTAAGACTAAAAAAATGCATCCAAGAAATTCCCCGGTGCCCCTTGGCATTTACCCAAAGGACTTAAAAACGCCCGGCCCGCGTGGCTCAGTGGTGGAGCATCGACCTGGGAACCAGGAGGTTACGGCTTCATTCCCGGTCAGGGCGCAGGCCTGGGTGTGGACTGGACCCCCCGGGTGGGGTGTGCGGGGGGCAGCCGATCCATGATCCTCTCTCTCATCGCTGGTGTTTCTCTCTTTCTCTCCCTCCCTGTCTGCAATCCGTAGGAATATAGTTTTTATAAAACAAGGAAATTCTCGATGGTGCTCCGTGCTCATGAAGGAAGAGCAGGGTAATGTGAGTACAGGAGCCTGGCGGGAAGGAGGGAGAGGGGGCGGCGTGAGCAGGGTGAATGCAGCAACCCGAGCGAAGAGCAGGCAGCCTTATTAGGCAGCGGATTCGCAGCCTGGGAGCTGGGCGTGTGCAGGGGATGGAGCGACGGCGCCTGTGAAGTTACTCAGAGTCCCTCGGGGGGCAGGTCCCATAAAATACGGATGCAGTCCCTGCGCAAGCCATCAGGGCGGTGCCTTCTCTCCAAGGGTCACATCCTCCTGCCGGGGACGGGGCTGTTCTGTCCGGGAGAGCAGACACCGGTGTGGGAGGTGCTCCAGGGAGGGGACTCGGGCTGCATTCGGCCGGAGGTGCAGCCTCGTGGCGTCTCCAAAAGAAACAAAAACCAAGATTCGTCTTTGCTGGACTGCGAGGGGGAGGGGGGGACGGTCCTCTCGCAGGAGACCAAGCGGGAAGCAAGAGGAGGCCGGTCAGATAGCAGCGAGTCGGGGCATGGCCTCTGCTGACGGCTGCGTCCCACCTGAGACCTCGAAGGACCGCCTCCTCCTTCAGGCGCAACCTTGGCCTCCAAGGACAGAACCTGAGGATCCTTGGGGCCCAGGACTGTTGTGGGCTTATTTGCCTGACAAAGAGCCTGTTTGAGCCCGGCCAGCGTGGCTCAGTGGTTGAGCATTGACCTATGAACCAGGAGATCACGGTTCGATTCCTGGTCAGAACACGTGCCCGGGTTGTGGGCTCGATCCCCAGTAGGGGGCATGCAGGAGGCAGCCGATCCATGATTCTCTCTCGTCATTGATGTTTCTATCTCCCTCTCCCTCTCCCTCTCCCTCTCCCTGCCTCTCTGAAGTGAATAATAAAACAATTTTAAAGAGCCTGTTTGGCATTTCATAAACAAGCAAAAACAGCCCTAAAGTCATCCTCTTTTTTTTAAATATATGTTTATTGATTTTAGGGAGGGAGAGGGAGAGAAACATCAATGATGAGAATCATCCATCAGCTGCCTCCTGCACGCCCCCTACCGGGGATCTAGCCCACAACCCAGGCATGTGCCCTGACCAGGAATCAAACCTGGGACCCTTCAGTCCACAGGCCGACACTCTATCCACTGAGCCACACCGGCCAGGGCCAGCCCAGGTCCCGGCTGTGCTTTCGCAACACACAGCTTTCAAACTCAGTTCTCGAGCCAGCCAGATGGGAGTGGGCTGGGCCCGGGAGGAGGGAAGGTTCTGAGGTGCGTGGCACATGCACGGGTGGCTGAGAGGCGTGACATTGTCGTTACAGGATTCTGTCGGAGAAGGAGGTGGGGGAGGAGGTGCATGTGACCTTTAGGAGAATTTCCAAAGAGGGACGTTTTAAACCTTCACAGGGATGTAGCCACAGGAGGCCGAGCGG
>PVJC01032060.1:7343-20276 GCA_004026665.1 Murina feae
CCCTGTTACTTCTCCTTTTAGATCCGCCTAAATGAGTCGTAATGATTCCCCTCCAACTCAGCCAGACTCCGGCTTTGTGGCTTTTTTAATATTCTGGGCCCCCGCTCCTGAGAGCGCTCTCAACTCCTTGCTCTGCCTACAAGCGCATCATTCCTCCCAGTTGCCCCACAGCCCGATGCCTCCCTCTGTTTGCCCCCAAAGCATCTCCTGGCAGTTTCATGGAAGGCGGTGCTGCCTTAACCTGGAATCAATAGCCCGGCGCTTCCCAGCATGTCCATTAGCTTGTCACTCAGGGCCTGGGGGGAGGGGGGTGTCCATCCCACTCCACCAGAGGCTGGGGGGGTTGCGAAACCCAGGAATGCTGGCGGCCCCGGTGGTTGTCCACCACCTGTTGCTCTGAAACATGTGCGAAGTGAATTAACTCTCGCGGGCCACATGCCTCAAAGGTCAATGGCAATAGAAGCCTTAAACCCACGGAATCTTTTAACTCATTACCCGAAACCCAGCACTCTGAGAGGCTGAGTTTGACAAACGGGTTGGCTTGGCTGTGGGGGGTGGGGAGACCTCAGGAAGGGCCTGCGGGGAGGGAGATGGGTTTCTGATCTGAGTTTTCAGAGGCCATGGGCTGCCCATGTCTTGATTGCACGTTAATGGGAAGCAGTTTGCATGGTGCAGGTGAGCTTGCTGTGGGTTTTCATGGCGTGTGTGTGCGGGCATGTGTGCATGCATGTGCATGCGTGTGCGTGTGTGTGTGTTTCTTGCTCAGACCTCTAACGAGGCTCTTGGGTAACTGAGGAGCCTCGTTTGTTTTTGTTTTTTTTTTTTGCATAAAGTATTACAAAGATTAGTACATATATCTCTTTTTTTCCCCCTTGTCCTCACCCCAGCCTCCCCTACCCCCCAGTGTTTTGTGTCCATTGGTTATGCTTATATGCATGCATACAAATCCTTTGTTTGATTTCTTACCCCCACCACCACCCTCCCTGTCCTTCTTGCTGTAATTTGACAGTCTGTTTGATGTTGCTCTGCCTCTGAATCTATTTTTTGTTCATCAGTTTATAATGGTTATTATTATCCATAGATGAGTGAGGACATGTGGTATTTTTCTTTCATTGACTGGCTTATTTCACTTAGCATTATGTTCTCCAATTCCATCCATATGCCTGCAAATGCTAAGAACTCCTTCCTTTTCACAGCAGCATAGTATTCCATTGTGTAGATGTACCACAGTTTTCTAATCCATTCATCTGCTGATGGGCACTTAGGCTGTTTCCAAATCTTAGCTATGGTGAATGGTGCTGCTATGAACATAGGGATGCATATGTCCTTTCTGATTGGTGTTTCTGGTTTCTTGGGATATATTCCCAAAAGTGGGATCACTGGGTCAAAAGGGAGATCCATGTTTAATTTTTTGAGGAAACTCCATACTGTTCTCCACAGTGGCTCGTTTGTATTTCCTTTGTCCAGAAGTTGGAAACACACGGAAATGAAAAGTTAAAGAAATAACAAAGGATGATGCATAACTTCTTGGCCCACACATCGAAAAGGAATAGGAGCATTAGAGCTGATAAGAGATGAGATCCTGATTGTGTAGCAGATGATTACTAAGCAATGCAACTTTATTTTTTTTAATATCATTTTATTGATTTCAGAGAGGAAAGGAGAGGGAGATAGAAACATCAGTGATGACTGAGAGTCATGGACCGGCTGCCTCCTGCACGCCCCCTTCTGGGGATCAAGCCCACAACCCAGGCCTGTGCCCTGACTGGGAATGGGACCATGACCTCCTGGTTCATAGGTCAATGCCCAACCACTGAGCCACACTGGCCAGGCCCATGCATCTTTAATGTGCACGTATGTTAAAAAGCCTGGGTTCCACTGTGGAGAGCCGTGAACTCAGCCCCTTTGAGTGTCGCTGATGCCTTCCCGTCAACCTCAGGAAATCTCTTTACAGATATTTATGATCCAAAACCACGTCACCCCCGACCACAAAAGGAAATTCTGTGCTTAGTACATAAAGGCACAGCGGGCTCAGCAAGGTTTGCTTTCAGCGTCCGGGAGTTTTCTCACAAAACCCCAAGTAAACTCACCACAAACCACAAGGTCAACCGCCACACTTCAGAGATGACTTGTTAACCTCATTCCACCAAACTAATTCGCCCATTTTAAGAGGGATTTCTGACTGGTGATGCAAACAAGAGCTCCAAAGCCACGCGAACACCCATCTGAATGCAAAGGTTGGCAGGGGAAATATCAATCTTTTGAAAGAGACGCACTCAAGGCAAACACTGAACCCCAGAGTGCCAAATGTAATTTGTTCTAAAGTTCAGCTTAACCTGCTCGGAGAAAGAAATACGTCCCTTTCGGAACAGAGAACGTGCGTAGCACATCACGTCCATTCCCCTGGATTGCTGGGTTGCTTGTCTTTCTTTTGTTCTATCAAGTCTGCAACCCGGGCATGCGCCCTGATCAGGAATCAAACCATGACCTCCTGGTTCATAGGTTGACACTCAGCCACTGAGCCATGCTCACCTGGCAAGAAGTTTAATTCTTATGGGTGTTTACAAATATTGTTGTCTGGCCGTAGCTGGTTTGGCTTAGCAGTTACAGCACCGGCCTGCGCACTGAAGGGTCCCAAGTTCGCTTCTGGTCAAGGGCACATGCACAGGTTTCAGGCTCGATCCCCAGTAGGGGGCGTGCAGGAGGCAGCCGATCAGTGATTCTCTCCCATCATCGATGTTTCTATCTCTCTCTCCCTCTCCCTTCCTCTTGAAATAAATAAAAATATATTTTAACACATATATTGTTGCCCTAACTGGTTTGGCTCAGTGGATAGAGTGTCGGCCTGTGGACTGAAAGGTCCCAGGTTCGATTCCGGTCAAGGGCATGTACCTTGGTTGTGGCACATCCCCAGTAGGGAGTGTGCAGGAGGCAGCTGATCCATGTTTCTCTCTCATCGATGTTTCTAACTCTATCTATCTCCCTTCCTCTCTGTAAGAAATCAATAAAATTTATTATATATATATATATATATATATATATATATATATATATATAGTTATCAATGGGTTATCTTTTGTGTCCCCATCTGTTGCTGATGGAAGTGGGCTTCTTGGGGTGCCATGGGAATAAGAATTTCCTGAAGTTCCCCCCCAGTAGGATGAGGCATTGTGGAAAGCTTTATTTCTGTGGAATTAAACCTCTGAGTTTCCAAGGTGCCTTCTCCCTCATTGATGTTTCTCTCCCTCTCCCTTCCCCTCTCTCTAAAATCAATTTTTAAAAAACACGATAATTAGATCTGATATAAATAGGAAGTATATTTATCTAATTCATTTAATGACTTAAGGCTGAATTTATTTTAATTTCTTATTCTAATTGACTTTACAATGAACCTTGCAAATGTGGGTTCTTCGTTCTATGCAACATTCATCTTTATCAAATTTTTAGGACCTTTGTTTTATGGTATAATTTTTCAGGAACCAGATATAAATGTGCCTCAAATCATCTATATATATAAAAGCCTAAGCGACCCTTGCAACTGGTTGACTGAATGACCAGTCAACGGGTAGCTATGATGCTCAATGTAAGAGCTGCCCCCTGGTGATCAGTGTGCTCCTACAGCCAACCTCCCATGTTTCCTCTCTCCTGGACTGAGTGAGACGACCCCAATAGGCCCTATCGCCAGCCAGGCCGAGGGACCCCACCCATGCACAAATTTGTGCACTGGGCCTCTAGTAGTTCTGTAAGTTCTGTGCAGTCATAACTCTTAATTCTGTCCCCTTGTTTGTTTTCCTGCTTTGTTGTTTTTGTAATAAATAATTTTATTGATTTCAGGGAGAGGAAGGGAGAGGGGGAGAGAGAAAGAAACATCAGTGATGAGAGAGAATCATTGATCGGCTGCCTCCTGCACGCACGCAACCTGGGCATGTGCCCTGGGCATGTGACAGGAATTGGAACCGTGACCCCCTGGTTCATAGGTTGACACTCAACCACTGAGCCACACTGGCTGGGCTGTCCCCTTGTTTGTTGAGAAGCGAACCCCTTGGTATCCTAAGCCAGGATTCAGCCTTTGTCCCAACAGATGAATTAAGGGGTGGGAATTCCGCGACTCTAGAACCAAATGAGAACATGCTGGCTTCTGGCTCCTCATCTTCTTTCTCTCGTTCCTCACAACAACTTCCTACAACTGGTTGTAACGAGCCCTGGGCCTGCGCCTTCACCGGGCCCGGGGAGTCTAGGAAAAAGTCCCTCCTTCATTCTTCAGGGGTAGATTTTCCCAAGAGCAGCACAGGAATTGCCCAGTGAGTTGCCACTGTTTGTGTGTGGTGCAGGAGAGAAGCTCTCTGCGCTATGGTAAGAAGCCTTATCCCAGATTAGGGCAGAGTGTTCTTTTTGGGTTGGGGTGAAAGGTCATCCTCTCAGAACGGATAGTCCTACTCAACCAATTACAAGATCCCAGGGTCCCTACAGGAGAGATCTTTGAAATTCCGCCAAAAGATTGGTTTTGCCGCTGATGTCCGGAAAAGCACCAGTCAGCCAATGGGAGCATCCTTTAAGACCCATTCAGAAGAGGGGGGCGTATTTGAAGTTCAAGTGTAATTGCTAACAACAACACATACATAGATTTAGAAATTGCAAACCAACTGTGCGCTATCTGTGCTACTTTCCTAGGCTGCCTAACACCTCCCTTTATGCCACCAAGGTCCAACTATAAAAAGAGGTGAACACTGATTGTCCTATTGAAATGCTAACACTCAGGAAATCCGGGCAGATGCGTGTAGAGGCACCGCTCAGCAGAAAAGCTAGGGATGGCCTTGGACTGCCAATTATACATCTTTATTTTCTCTGTTTAACTTGGGGAATTAAAGCTGCTTAAAATGAAAAGGAGATTGGATTTCTTTTGCTCCTTTTCTCTGCGTATCATTCAACCAAGGACAGTGATTTGCAATGCTTTTTCCCTTTTTGGAAGTGCAGATGTCAGATGTAAAATTCCCCGCATAAAAAGGTGTGGAGTTGGTATCTTTCTTTTTAGTGTGTGTATGTGTGTGTGTGTGTGTGTGTATTTTCCAGCACATAAGACGACTGGACTTATAAGATGACCCCCAACTTTTGAGAAGATTTTCCTGGGGTAAAAAGTCCGGATGGAGATCGTATGCAACATAAAAAGGAGCCGACCAGAGATACTTGCGGTCTCCGTCCAGCTCCATTGAGATGAATGGAGTGCGGCTGTTTTTGAGCTCCCCCCACCGTATGCAGCGACCGCAGATTTTCCAGGCCGGCTCGGAAGTTTCAGCACCCGCCCTATAAGACGACACCCGGCGTATAAGACGATCCCCAGACTTTTGAGAAGATTTTCCTGGGTTAAAAAGTCGTCTTATACGCCAGAAAATACGGTATATTTCAGAGAGGAAGGGAGAGAGAGCAAGAGATAGAAACATCAATGAGAGAGAATCATTGATCGGCTGCCTCCTGAAAGCCTCCTACTGGGGATTGAGCCCGCAACCTGGGTACGTGCCCTTGACTGGAATCGAACCAGGGACCCTTTGGTCTGCAGGCTGATGCTCTATCTACTGAGCCACACTGGCCAGGGCGAGTCGGTGTGTTTCTGTGTCAAAGAGCCTATTGCAGACCTGACATGCTCTCCTCTGCCCTGAATATAATCAGAGGGAATTTAAGTCAACAGCTTCGTCATGATGAGCAAGTGTCTCCATCGCAAATACTTGGTTTCCCTGAGTTTCCTTAGGGCGCTGTATGGGATTTGGGACCCATCTTGCTCTTTTTTTTTTTTTTTTTCACACAGAAAATAGTATCCCTCCCCCCACCCCATAGAGTCCACAATGACAAGGAAACCCTACAATCTCCTCCTGCTCCACTAAACTGTCCTTAAAAAGAACAGAAACAGTTGCATGGGGCTCATCACAAACTGTGGTGGGTATTTTGGAAACGGGGTGTCATCTGCTCAGAATCTCAGCCAAACGCCCCCCACCACCACCACCACCGCCTCCCCACCCCTCCTGGGACCCCACACAGGACTAGGAAAGTGGGCAAGCAGCTTGACTCCACACCCCCCACCCCCAACCCCTGTGTAGGAGGATTAATATTACATGAGTCAGTACATCTTCACTTTTGCGATTTGCCACAAATGAGAGAACTTCCGCTGCCCCCTCACAACATCTGGATGCTGCTGGCCAGGCCTCACATGCAAGTGGAAACATCTGGGTGTCCGGGCAGAGGTAGAACCGGGTGGCATCGACGTAGGATTTTTCGGAAAGTTGCTTGAGTAAAAAAAAAGCATTTGGAAAACAAGGAAGAAGAGGGAAAGGTGCTTAGCGTTGTTTTATGTAAATCCACAGTGTACTCAGATGGGCTCGTTTATTTATTCTGACGGCTGCTTCCGTGAGCGCTGCCCACATCATGGGAAAGAAAGGGTTTGATGATTTAAAAAAAAAAAAATGTAGCTGTGAAACCAAGCTGGCCTTTCCCAGCTGATCTGATTCTGAACTGCTGAGCCTGGAGCCTTTTGTGTCCTTGGGGTGCTGGGGTCCCCTCTGCGATTCCGGAATTCATGGGTACCGTTGGCCCTGGCTACTCCGAACTCCCACTCCGCATGCTTTTCCTGTGACTGGCTTCCTCTCGGGTGGCTCCAGAGAAAAATGGGAGCAGGGTGTGTGAGAATGAGAAATGCAGGCATGAGTCACTGTGTCCAGTGCCTACTGCAGGGTCGTCGCTGTCAGCCGTAATAAAAGTGCAGCTTAAACACTTCACCGCGAATTGATCTGCGCCCACACCTCCCGTAAGAGAGGTTGGAGGAGCAGAGCCCTATCCTTGGGGACAACCCCCCAGCTTTAATGCAGAGGGGAGTGAGCTTCCTGTAACTGTTTATTTTGGAAACAGTTGAGGAAAGCATCTGACCTCAAACGTTCCCATTGTTCAGCCCTTGCCCTATAATCCTTTGGGTGAACTGAAATGTCTTGGATTGCCGTGTGTAGGATTACCGTTTTATTGTTAACATATGACTCGGGGTAATACGTGTTGGGATTGTTTTGTTTGGTGGTGGTTGTTGTTTGCTTTTTCAAACGATGCACTTTCTGCCTTCTTGCTAGTTCTTGGTCTGTGAGCCGTATAGTGAATGTTCAGTACAGTGTAAAGGTCTGCACTGAGTTCTACATACACGCTTGTTTAAATGCTTGTCACAAACCTCGGAGGAGCCACGCATTCCGTGTGTTTTCCAGATAAGAAAGCTGAGGCTCCGATGAAAAGGAAGAGAGAGGGAGAGTGACCAGCCTGGAGCTGCTGGGAGAGTACCAAGCAGGGCTGGTGTGGGAATCGGGCTGATTCTAAAGGTCAAGCTCTCAGCCCCTCGGCCAGCTGGCGAGTTCATGTCTAGAATTGGGAAGGCATCTCCTGCTGAATAAATGTTTATGCTGGAAAGCAAATGCTGGGGAATCTGTACCATCAATCCCCTCCCCTCCCCGCCAGGCCCAAGACAGATGCCAGCACTCTAATTCCCAGCCTCCCTTGCATCTCCCAGGTGCCCTCTACGTGAAATGCCCACGTGAGAATTTGGTTCCAATGCCCAGCGGGGCCTCTGCTGTGTTGGTTTTGGGGGCAAGGTAAGCCTCCAGCTTGGGGTGGCAAAGTTGAGTTCCCAGCACAGGCTTGGGGTTGCAGGAATGTCCTGAGACTTTTCTCCTTGTGCCAGAGACACTGTCTGCTCCTGTTAAACTTTGTGGCCTGATGCGGCGTATATAGTTTTTATACTTTTTTTTATATAGAAATTAACTGCCCAGCCTGTGGTTGAGCATCAGCCTATGAACCAGGAGGTCACGGTTTGATTCCGGATCAGGGCACATGCCCGGGTTGTGGGCTCCATCCCTGGTGGGGGGCGTGCAGGAGGCAGCCGATCCATGATTCTTTCTCATCATTGATGTTTCTATTTCTCTCTCTTCCTCTCTCTTCCTCTCTGAAATCAGTAAATATATTTTTAAAAGAAATTACCAAGCATAAAAACAAAATTTGTAAATGCTACAACCTTCCAATCTTATCCTATCCCTTTCAAACTCACTCGTGTTCTATTCCTGATGGAATAGTAAAAATGCATTCGTTTTGATGAATAACCACGTCTAAGGAATATATCTGGGGGGGGGGAGTCGTATAGGCAGCTGAAATATATAAGCAAGATGATTTATAACAGCAACAATTAGAAATAACCTACATAACCAGGAATAGGAGGATCACTCATCTTCATTGTGTAAAATTATAGTAAATAATCATAATGAATATTATGTGATTATTAAAAATAAAATCTTTAAGGAATATTTGATAGTGGAAAAATATTTATGGGGCGAAAAAGGAGCATTCAAAACTGCATGACAGTGATTCTAACTGTATGTGTTTTTTCCTAAGAAAGTTCATATGTGTCAAAGACTAGAAGAGATAATGTCAAAATATTGTCAGTGATGGAATTTTCAGTGATTGTTTTTCGTCCAGCTTTTCCCAATTTTTTTTTTATTAACATACAAATTTTAATGTAACAGGAAAACTCAGTAGATCGGACTTAGCAGCACAGAGACCAAACCAAACACTGACCAGGCAACACCAGGCTGCTTGGGTTTGAATTCCCTCCTTGTGAAACCCTGGCCAAGTGACCTGAGTCCTCCATGTCTCAGTTTCCCTTCCCCCCCTCCATGGGGAGTGGAGTTCATGACAGAGTCCGCTCCATACGGTTTGTCAGGCTATCCCAAGCATTGAGGAGACTGCCGGGCAGTGATCATTTTAAGAACTAAGGTGAGTTTCATTCTCCAGCGTTTGCTGTGCGGCATAGTAATATCACAATCTCACAAATGGAGTTGCCTGGGGCACAGCAGTGCCTGCTCTGGGGGACCCTCGGGGATGTCCTGTGGTCCCTGGTCCCAGTTCTAGGCTCCCTTCGCCCGTGTGGTTCTTGACTTCCCATCATTCCCTCGGTCCTTAACCCTGCCAGACCTGAGGCCCTGAACCTCACTGTCCCCCATACCTGGGCTCCTGAGCATTAAAGAGGAAAAAACCAACATGATATAGAAAAATGTTCGTTACTCGCAAACAGGTGGTTAGAATAACATGGAATTTGGAGACATTGTAGAAAACAGGTCTAGCACCAATATTCCACCTTTGTGTGCGGCAGATTCGGAAATTACCGGGAAATCGGTACAGCGGGCTGGTAGGGCTAACTCACCGAGTTATTCATCGCGCCTTATTCATCATCTACCCCCAACACTAAGCACCTGTATGTCCACACCTGATGTTTCCTGTTAGGAATAGGCTACAACACTTACCGAGCGTGTGATGAATGTTATGTTGCTTTATTACACACACACACAACGTACCACGAAGAGAGGTTTTGAAAGAAAGGGTGTGTTTTTCCAAAATGTTACGTCAGGCATTGAAAGGTATTGCTGCATGTGTAGTCGGACCTCTTCATAGTAAAATTGATATAAAAGGGTTAGGATCCCAGCGATTAAAATCAGATCCCTTACTGGAATGACTTTCCCCCGCCTATTTATAGGGATGGTTCTATGACTCCCATTGGAGCCGCCGAGAAAACCTAACGCGGTCATTTCTATGTCCCTAAGAATAAAACCAGATTTCCAGCCATTAAAGCTCATGGGCATTTCTGAGCCTCCCTGAACACGGCAGGAATGACCTTGGCCTTCTGGGCCTGCAGACCAGGATTCCCGATCAGGTGGCCCTAGGTTGGGGGGGGGGGGGGGGGGCAGTCACCGCACCTCTCCAGGTCTGAGTTCCTTTTCCACCCATTGATAGCTGCTGAACTTTCTAGAATTCAAGCAAACCGGGGAACAGCAAAGACCCCTGCAAAGACCCCTGAAGACTCTGCCCCACTTAGGAGGTGGCAAATAGCAAGGAAGGGGCGAGGCAGGCGGTGCCTTCAGTTAAATGACAACGTGAAGTCTATTTGGCTTGGAATTTCTAGATGCTTCCAAAAACACTGGCTGTGCATCTCCATTTTCCTGCACAACGCTTGGAGCTGTTTGTGGCCCTGCCCTGCCCAGGCACACAGGGATTCCCGCAGGGCCAGCCAGGCGGCACAGATCCCCGCCTCCTCATATCAAACGGGGCTTCCTGCTGCGTCTCTTTACGCCATTAAATTTCCTCAAATGTGCAGCCAGGAGAATTTTTCCAGGTGTTCGCATTCCCGGAGGGCGGGGGGACGCGCCGAGCTCGCCTGCGATCAATGCCACGCTGGGGCGCAGCACAAAGACCCTTTTTCACGGTGCCGGGGGCGGGGGGGGGGGACGCCCTCCGGAGCGAGCTGTTTTGGAGGCGGCCTGGCAGGGCCCACGAGGCCACTGGCTGTCACTCCGCGGTGACACCGAGCAGGGCGTCCCGGGAGCTCCCGATGGCGGCGGCTGCCCGCAGACCCGGGCACCACTGCATCCAACCCGCGCCGCGCGCGTGCCATGGAGACGCGTGGACTGGGCGCACCCAGAACCACCCGCCACCCCCCCTGTTCTGCGTGTCCCCGCGGGTCCGAGCGCCGGGGACCCGCTAGCCCCGTCTGGGAGCCGCTTGCAAGGAGAAGCAAAGAATCCAAACCTCCCCCTCTAACCCCCCCCAGAGCCACAGGTTGAAATCGGAGCCCGAGCCGGCTCCCCCCAGGTGAGGGAAAGCTGGCAAGGTCAGCCATGCAGTCACCAGGTGGTGCGTTTAATTTAAAAGGAGTGTTAACCTTGTTTATACAAAATAACAGCAATATGCAGAGAAGCAGTAAATCCATTGTCGTTAAACAGCGGGGCGCCGCCGGCGCTGGCAGGCTGCCCACGGGCCACGTGAACCCGGCTGGCACCGAGCGAGCGCGCACCGAGCGAGTGGATCGGAGCGGGGAGCGGGGAGCGCGCCGCCTGGCATCGCCGGGGCGCACCCGCGCCTTCCTCCGCGCCCTCGGGCTGGCTCCCTGCATTCTTGGCATCAAATATATTTAGCACAAAAGGTGCCCACTTCAAGAGGAACACGTGTTCATCACTGCAACGCAGGCGCTTGGCCGCCGTCCAGGGCCACCTTTAGAACGCGCGCGGCCCGCCTGCAGCTCCGCGGGGAGGTCCCCGCAAGTCCCCTCGGACTGACCGGGCACCTGATGCATTGTCCCTCCCCGGCGGGGTTTCCCCGAGCCCATGCCAAGCCTTCTGGGTGAGATAAATAAACGATAGCGAGGGAGAGAAAGGAGGAGGGTGGCGGTGCTCTAAGCAAAGGGACAGGTCCCAGGGACATTCCTGGTGGCCCAGCGCGGGTGTCGGTGTGGACAGCCTCCGCGTCTCCCGGCAGCTGTCCCCGCTAATGACACTGATAACTGAGGCCGCCCAGCTCGCGGTGCCGCAGATAAAGGGGCCTCTGTTTCGAGACTCCGGCGCTGGCCCCTGCTCCTCCCGTCACTTCTGATCAGAAGAGGCAAACCCGGGATGAGAGGCTTTCCCTCTCCAGCCCCGAGGTCACCTGTCAGCCCTTGGCCAACAGATGCGTCTTCCCGGCCTGGAGACAGGGGGCCCGGGGCGGCGTGAGGTCAACGCTGGGCGTCCAGGAGGAGCCAGCCTTTAGTTTGAAAACCCGCTGACACTTCCCCGCCCCCAACAGGTCCCTGTAAGGAAGGTGCCAGGGACAAGGTTGCAGAGAGTCACTGAGCCTTCATCACATGACAATCACTGTTATTTTTTTTAATATATTTTATTGATTTTTTACAGAGATGAAGGGAGAGAGAGAGAGAAACACGGATGAGAGAGAAACACCAATCAGCTGCCTCCTGCACACCCCCCACTGGGCACAGTGCCCGCAACCAGGATACATGCCCTTGACCGGAATCGAACCTGGGACCCTTCAGTCCGCAGGCTGACGCTCTATCCATTGAGCCACACCAGTTAGGGCAGACGATCACTTTTAATACTTGGAACCATGTTCCTCGAGAGATGGTGGTGATGTAGAGGCCCTGGGGTGGCACCCAGGCTGACGCCCGGACCTGGTGGCTCCCGTGGCAGATGTCCCCAAGGATAAGGCGCTGCCTACAGTCACGGAGCAAGTTCGACGACAGCTCCCCGTCCACCATCCTTTTCAAGCACACAGACAGGGAGATACAGATATTATACACATTTTATAATACACCGACATAGCACACATACACACACACACCGGGCTGGGAAGAGGAAATGTAAAGATCTGTATCTTTAAATGCAAACAAGGCGCTAGACAATGGTCTATCTCTTTAAATTTCCTCCTCTGGCCCTGATCGAGTTGTCAGACAGCCGCTTTCCAGCGTGTTCCAAGCTGAGAGGAAGCCAGAGCCCTCACCTGGCTCAGGGCCCAGCCGGGTAGATCTTTGGCTCCCCTGGAGGCCCACGTCCGCCCTGATTAGTTCATGAATACAATCCATCTGCAGATCAACAAACCCGGAATCCCATAATCCCTTTCATGCTCTAACCAGTCAAGCAGATGTACCTCCAATAAAGCAAACGCACCGAACAAATTGATTTCTGCTCTTAGAAAGTGCAGACGGCGCCCCGGCCGGTGTGGCTCATTTGGTTGGGACGCCCTCCTGTGCACCCAAGGGTCATGGGTTCAAGCCCCCAGGAGGGGCGAGTGTTGGAGGCGGACAACCAGTGTTTCCCTCTCACATTGATATTTCTCTCTCTCTCTCCTTCTCTCCCTTTCATAACATATCCTTGGGCGACGATTAAATAATAATAATAATGATGATAATAATAATAAAGGGCAGATGGTAGGAAAGAAATGATCTCACATTCATTCACCTGTCTTTCTGCCTATAGGATGTCCCCTCTCTGACTCTAGAGATTTTGAGAGGTAGAATAAGTAAGTTAATAAAAGGCAGGCAAAGTTTATTAGGGTGCAGAGAAGCAAGGTGGTAACATTTTGACCTAAGCCATTTCCTCA